>CAWVRF010001013.1:0-35539 GCA_963932465.1 Maratus speciosus | reverse complement strand
TTTGATTTTGATCGATAGGAGTCCAATTAGCAGTCTTCAGTGCAAGACTCAGCCAAAGATGGCAAATGCAACAGGATGCAGAAAAGTCTTCAAGCATGAAGCTATGAATGGAAAAGAAGTAGACATAATAATTTTCTTCTGTGCGAAGTGTTCATGCCGAAAAACGAGTTCTTTCCCCTCCCCCTCTCCTGCGTCCACCATATTTGACTTTGACATATAACAATCCAATCAGCAGTCAACAGTGCACGACAAGGCTAAATATGGCGGACGCGGAAGAAGAGTAGCAACGGCATCAAATGACGTTATTTATGTCGAATCGAAGGCTAACGAAAAAGACAGACTACCGCCGTGCATTCCGCGTGTCTTTTTTTATAGACCGCTAGAGTGACAAGAAGATCTTTTCGCGCTCCTTGATTGATGCATTCGAGCATCACGTGACTCCTCGTGCCGACTCCTTTAATCTTCATTGCCCCATGGCTTCAAGTGACATCCTTTAACACAACTGCGTCTATTGGATCCTCCATAAATTGGCTCATCCAACTGGTAATTCTTGACTGCACTCGTTTTCACACTTACTTCCCACTCATGGTGAGGCATTAAAAGATTCTAAAAAACCGTCTGCTCTTTTTTAGCACTCATATTTTTATTTGTGTTCTTATCACGTTACCTGTTCATTTCTAAATATATCAGCACAAAGTTATATCCTCTCATTTTAAATTTGAAAAAAAAGGCTGTAATTACAAAGAGAGTTGTTTAAAAAGTCATGCATATAAACAATGTAAGTAAAGTATCTTTATAGTTGTAAATATATGAAACAACAATATTTTTTAAAACCACCTTCAAAAATAGGGAAAAAATAACAAATGCTTTATTTAAAATTTTTTACTGCCAACTATAATTAAAAACAAAGATTCATAAAAATATTTCGAAGAAATGACAAAAAAAATTGTAATATGTTTAAAATATTCTCCATCATTAAAATTTTTCTCCAAAGATCCGTGAAGAACACTTGATAAATGTACGTACATAATGTAAAAAAGTATTGAAAAAATATAAAAATATTGCTTTAAGCTAAACTGTTTTAACGACATTCATATCACAAAAATCAATGGACTTTTTCTCTTAGTATCAAGTTTTTTATGAACTCGATTATTTTTAAAATGAAAAATAACAAGTGAAAAATTGTATAAATCGATTATTTAGTAAATCATAGTGCATGAAAAATCAAAAGTTTTTACATCCTTCCAAACTTTTTCCTTTGGAAGATGAAAAATAAGAACGTTATGTGCTGTAAAAATTTCAGCTATTGGAAAATTTCAGCACTTAAAAACGAATAAATTATTCGGAAATGAAATTGATGAAATGAAGAAGTTTTCGAAGTGTAAATGAAATGGACGAAATGTTGTTTGCTTGTTTCAAATATTTTAAAAAAATGCTGAATGTTATTGATTAATGAGACGCAACGAAATAAAACTTTTTTAGGACTATTTGAAGGTTCTCGCATACTCCAATACGTGAAACATACCAGTTTGTTTATGCTTCTTTTGAAATTACTCAATGTTCCTGTGTACTGCAGCTCTAAGGCGATGTTTCATTTATTAATAAACTTTTCTTTTGTATTTTATGATGTGTATAAGAAGTGATAAACTACAACAAACCAGTTTTGCTTAATAAATCAAGATCGCAATCTATTTAACCATTCCAAAATGTAGGGTGTCTCGCTATAATCCAAACTCAGTTTTTATTTATATCTTTAGCAATACTGAAGATATGTTAACGGATTCCCCATCAGATTTACACTGTTTTGTCAGGGTGTGTATGGTCCATAATAGTGAGCACCACCATCTGCGTATTAAAATCTTCGCCTTTTTAAATCGCAGAAATTATGCAAATAAGTAACAAATTTCGCGATTAAATAAGGTGAACATTACTGTTCGGAAACAATGATAAGTAAGCTTTGGGGGCGTTAGCAGCATGTTTGAGTATAAACTAACGATATCATTACCCGTAAGGCATGGTGACGTCACGTCAACGTCGTTGTGACATCACGCTGTGACATTGTGACCGTCGATGTGACGTCACGTGACGTCGATGTGAAGTCACTGTGACTAGAATGTGAGGTCGTTATGGCCGTTTTAGAGCTCTTTTGTGACGTCACATTGTGACGACTTTGTGAAGTCACGTTGTGACAAATTTGTGAAGAGTGTGTCATTTGTGACTATTTTGGTATTAACTTTGTGACGAATTTGTGACGAATGTGACAATGCTTTAAAGTCACATTGAGATCAATTTGTGAAATATGTCATATTTGACGAAATTGTCTTTAACACTGTGATGATTCTGTGACGACAGCGACACTGCTTTGAAGTCCCATTGTGACAATTTTGTGAAAATTGTGTGATTTGTGACAATTTTGTCATTAACGTTGTGACGAATATGTGACTAGCGGCAATGTTGTGAAGTCACACTATGACATACTTGTACAGTTGTAAACACGTATGCATGTCACACATAGTCATAATTATGCATGTTGTAAAATTATTTACATCTATAACGTTAATATACTTCGGCGATACATCGCAATTAAAACTTGGGGGCCGATATAACAAGGGTATACCAAAAGAATTTTATTGAATCAAAATGCAATGCCCCGCAGACTTCAATTTTTGTTGCACCTTTCTTTCCTATTGCAATAAATGAGAATATTGAAGACAGCTGAATGATCGATCTATCACATTTTTTTTTTCAAAATTAGCTATTTGTTAAAAGCATTAAAATTATCAAAGAAACAATTTGTTTAAATTTTCAAATCTTTATCAAGATAAAATTTGTGTTGAAAATATAATATTTTATAATATATACAGTACTTTTTATATTCTTTAAACTATAGAAAATACTGAATGAAATTAATTTATTTCATTTAATACGCATTACAAACTCGAAGTCACTGGTGAGGTTGAATTTTTTTCGATTACACAACATTTATAATAAAAAAAAAAAAAGTGAAAGATAAAAAGAAATACCGATATTAAGTAATTAAATTTTATATGTTTTATGATATTGATTACCATAAAATATATATATATATGATTGTAATTCAAACAAGTTGGGGCTGAGAAAATAGGAAACTTCTTTGTTATAGAGGCCCCTATAAATTTGATTATGCAAAAATTGCAGTAACGACATTGCTAAGATCATTGTGAAGTTTATGCATGCGTTATATACATATATATATATATATATATATACACTCGAAACGCTCATCATGTGCCATATAGTCATTATATATGTATTGTTTACGTCTTTTATGCCCCATACATGCATTAAAAAATTTCCGAAGTACATTTTAGCAATAACCATTTGAAACTACTCAAATGAAAAATACAGCTTTGGTATAGAAAATTAACTGAGTATCACCAGTATCATTATGTTGAGAATTCTAAGAACCATTTCGGCAATAATCGTTATGTTGGAAGATAGCAGCAATAAATAAAATCGTATTTTTATGCTCACTGTAAAAGTAAATAAAACTTTTAGGTATGCATAGAACGGTGATACAAAGGGTTAATTTATTTTACATCAGGGTTTGCTTGGAGTAAAATCCATATATAAAACAACTTTTTGATTATTAAAAAATAACTTTAATAATTGATTGCCAAAATTACATTTTTATTTATGAAATTATATATTATAAAAATAACTCTTACTATCTAGGATTTTTTAAAACAATAATACCTTATTGTTTATAAAACACAGCACCGCAGCTACTCTATTTTGCGTCTAATGTGAAAGTTTTTATGTTTTGCCAAAGATCTATCTGGCTGGATATATGTTGCCATGACATCTATAACTCTGATAGTGTCATAAATAGTACAAACAGATTAGAATCTACAACGAAATTTTTAGAATAAAGTCTGGTGAAAGTTTTATAAATACAGTAGAACGCCGATTATTGGAACTCCAATTAACCGAACTGCCAATTATCCGAACAGCATATTTCTCTCAAAGAATTCTTTTTAACCGAATTTTCAATTATCCAAATATTTGTCTCTCTAAAAAAGAAAAAAAAACACCTAACTTCCAATTTATTTTTTGCTTAAATTATAATCTCTGAAGTTTAGAAAATGATAAAAGAAAAAAAAATTAAATAATAAGTAAACAAAAAACAATTAAAAAAAAAAACAATTTTTAAGAACTCCAGTACTAACTGGTGCTGTCAGTCCTAAACCTAGATAAAGTGTGAAGGTTTTAGAATAGTCAGGAACATCCCTTAAACTGTCTGCCCATTTATCCGAACTTTTGTTTATCCGAACTAGGGTCGGTCCCGACTTGTTCGGACAATCGGCGTTCTACTGTATATATTGTATTAGAATTACAAATAATCATATTTATTTTTATATGACACAATAAAGCAAAATAATGAACTCAGTATCAAATGGTTAACTACTTTTTAATGTAAATAAAGTATAAAAATTGAGCCCATAAACACAAAATAGAGCCACACATAGGTTCATTATTATTATTAATATTTTATTTACAAGATTATGGTAATTATAAATAAGAAATCCATTTTAATCACGCTGTTTATAAAGAGTGATTAATATCGATACTTTGAAATTTATCTCGATAAAATCATTCAGGAGATAAATGATAAAATTATCCAGAAAAAAAAGTAAATAATAAAAGATGATTATTACATTTTAGATTCAAACCGTTCAAGTATTTGCGTTATTTTTAAAGTAAAATCATATTTAAACACTTACTGATTGCGTAACTTCTATATTTTCATTTGCCAACAGACTTCTAGTTCACTTTGAAAACATTTCAGTAAGAATGTTTAACAACTGAAAAGCTTTCACCCGCTATGGCTATTTCTTTATAGATTTTAAAACATTTCTCAGGTTGAATAATACATTAAATAATCATTTTTTTTCTTAACATTACATATCTACGATCTCTTTTAATAGTATACGTTTCCGTTGTGTCTTATTTTTTATAAATTCCTCTTCTGAGCAGATGCAATTTTTTTTTAATAAAAACATGCAATTCAAATTGTTTAAGACCATCACTTAATACAAAATTAAAAAATTATGTTTGCCAATAATTTTATTCCATAAAAAGACTTTTTTTTAAAAAATAACTTAATTATCTTTAAATGTTTATTAATTATATTAATGACTGATTATAATACTTATCCATATACTTTCATATTTAGGACACTATGCGGTTTTAACCAAATATTTAAATAAGAATATAAACCAGATTAAAATGAAATTTAAATCACTAATTTTAATAATCTGATCAAAGCTGTTGAAAAGGAAGTTAGATATTTTAACAAAATAAAAAATAAATGTAATGGAATATTTGTGTTCTATAACATATTTATTAGAAGATAACTAAAATCATTGTAATAAAAAAAAAAAAAAAAAAAAAGCAAACAGGGAAAATAATATTTTAGATATTTCAACAAAATAAAAAATAAATGTAGTGAAATATTTATGTTCTACAGCAT
The DNA here is from genome assembly GCA_963932465.1 of Maratus speciosus. NCBI lineage: Eukaryota > Metazoa > Arthropoda > Arachnida > Araneae > Salticidae > Maratus > Maratus speciosus. Next base: position 30,027 of record CAWVRF010001013.1, on the reverse strand, counting down.
GTTTATGAGAAGCTAACTAAAATTGTTGTGTTTAAAAAAAAAGCAAATAGGGAAAATAATATTTTTACTTACCTAATTTCATTGACGTTGTACGTGATACTTTGATTTTGGGGAACCAATTAAATCCGATAATAAGTACCATAGCAATGACTTGAATCATCTTCAACAAGTCAAAGCTACCGTAATTTTCTCGGGTTTATATTTTGTTAGCTGAACTAACTTGGATCCTGAGAACGTTCTTGTTTCACTTTTTAAATCCGTGTCAACACGTCTATGCTGTCTAGTGTCCACATAACTTCCCGCGTTTATTCTAAAAAGCTTCACTGTTACTTTTATACGTTATTCTGCGGTGAGTCGTAACAACTGAAATAGTGCAGATGCAGACGATTTTTAAGTTTCGAAGTTCGAAGCAGATGTTTTTTCGGTTTTATTTGTTTTTCTATACAACAGTTTCGGAAGGAAATTAAATGCGTAATAATTTTATCAAATTGTCTCTAATTCAATTTCCTGTTTGAAAATGTTTTATTGTATTTCACCTTTTATTTTTATCAGTTTTATTGAATTGTAAAGTTTCATTTACGTAAATTATAATAATAATATTATCCATAATTAGAGTTTAGTAGATAAAATATTGCTTAATTTTTCAAAATGTGTATAAATTAATTTAATGGTAATAATGATGACCCCCTCCTTTTTTTAAAAGTAAAATTTATATCACAGGTAATATATACAAAATATCTTCTTAAAAAATACAACAAGATTATCGAGAAGAGATGAGTTTTTCTTTGCCAATCTGTCATTATCTTAATATTAATTTTCTGTAGAATAAAACATCTTGTAAAATAATTTTTAAAGATATATTTTGAAAACAAAAAATAAAATATGAATAATTAATTATGTCATGGGCTTTGCCTAAATTTTGTACATTAATTTTATATTCGGAAAATGTCAATTTTATTTTAAACGTCTGAAAGAAGTAGAATTAAAAAAAAAAGTTACTTAAAATAGTGAAACACTAAGAGGAAAAAAAAATGACTTGAATGCAAATTATAAAGCAAGAAATGCATATATGACTAAACTTTGAAGACGCTTTCTGCGTGCTCATTAAAAGCTGCAGACTTAACTGTAATAGAAAGTTTTTAGTTTGAAACCACAGAAATGTTTCGACTATTCTTTGAGAAACTTCTACTATAACAGATGATAATTTACAAAAATCTTTATAAAAGATAAGTCGGGGTCTGTTTACCTAAACCATTTTTTTTAATAATATGAAATTCGCATAATTAGGAAATATTTTTGTGTCGCTGATGAATTAATTACATTTTATGTTATATGAAAATAAAGAGTTTTGGTTAGAGGCACAGAGGCAACTTGGACCACGGTTTAAAAAAATTTTAAATCCGGCAGAAAAATATTTTTTACAGTAAATAACATGATTTAATAATTTTTGTAATTTTTTAAAGTTTTCTAAGGAGTTCACATCTCAGTCACAATGTGACATCACTGAGTGGTGGCATTTTGGTCGCAGATGTGACGTGACCACAGTGACTTACAGTGACGTCACAATGACGTCACTGTGACCATGCATGCTATGAGGGTAGAAGTGCTAAAAGTACACCCAATCAGCGGTGAACCAGATACTATGAATTTTGAGAATGTAACTGACATTATATACAATGTTACTGACCAAATTATAGAACACCTCTAAATTTTTTATGAGGCCATTGGATTTTACACAAGGCTAGGTTGAAAATGTAAGTAAAATATCTTTATTATTGTAATACTTAAGAATAAAAATAATGGTTTGGAAGTGACTGAAACACCATGCATTTTTGACTGAAAAAAAGGGATTGCAACCCCATGGTTTCCAATAATAAAAAAAAAAAAACTGTTCGTTGTATTTCGCTGTATCACTTCTCAAAATTAGTCCTAGGTGTATTTGAAACACCCTTTAAATATCTAAACTAATAAAGAAAGTGTTTGTCTGTCTGTTTCTATGGGCAGCGAAATCTACCGCACGGAGAGCTCTTAAAATTTAGGTGAAAATAGTCAAAGGCAGTCCTGATGCACCTGACGCTCAGATTTTTCGTTTTTTGATAGCTAGTCGATATATTAATTAAAAAGTCATCTCAAAAGCTTTATTTTATTCACAAACCGGCGAATGCGCCTGCACATACTCAGTTCCGAGCTTTTCGAAATGACCACGCAGAGGAAAGGCAAAGTGCGAGATCGGCTATTTCTCTTTTCCGTTTTTCTTAACGTACTACAGCCAAACCGTACAAAATACAGAAAAACGAATGACATATTCTTTAATTTTGCATCTTTATGTTTAAATCTCCATAATTTCTTCGAAAAATATTTACGTTAACCCTTTCAAAGAAATTAATTACAAGACCTCGAATTCCTGTTTTTTTTTTTTTTTTTTTTTTTTTTTTTTTTTTTTTTTTTTTTTTTTTTTTTTTACGTACCCCGCATCCGCCGAACTAAACAAAATACGCAAAAGCCGATTACACCAAATTAAAGACATCATTTTACCCTTTCAAAAAACTCGTATGTTTTTTGAAATTTTTAATATGTACTCTTTGAGAAAATTTATTTTCCGTTACACCATTTTGCAATTTTCGAGATTTCTGCAATCTTCAAAAATCTGTATTAGCGCTTCTAATCAATCTAAGAAAAACTAAAAATACCAGACCATATTTTCGTTTATTCATATTTCGAAATCAGTGATTCGTTTTGAAAAATGCGAATATTAACACTTGAAAAATTCACTTTTGCGAATTAATTTGTTCTGCGATATTTAAAATTGTGCATCGGATTCGTAAATGATAATGTATACAGAGACACCGAACGACATTTATGTTCATATTAATTTACAATGAAGCCTTCGATATAAAAAATACTAATATTAACCCTTTCAAAAAACATTCTTTTCAGTAAGTCCTTTCTGCTGAAATCAGAATCTGCGCTTTTTATCAAGTTACGAAAAGAATCAAAAACGGAAGATTCTATCTACGTTCATTCCCATTTCGAAATCTGCAATCCGTTTAAAAAATACTAGTTCTTTGAAAAAAAATTGCTTTCGAAAGTAATTTACGTAAAGTTCGTTTTTATCTTTTTTCTTTGTTTAAAAATTGGCATCGGCTTCGGAAATCAAAATACAAATAAACTAGATATCAAACTATATCTACGCTTATTTTTCTTTACAAATTCGCCCTTCGGTTTAAAAAAATATCTATATTAAACCTTTCAAAATGTATGTTTACTTAAGTCACTTTCGCGAATTCCGTAGTTTTAGCATTGTTTAACGTTGTTCCACAAGCTTTTATCGAAATACGAATAACACATAACGCATACACTAATGAGCGCACATTCGTGTTTTAAAATTCGACTTCGGTTTGTAAAAATACGAGTATTATTCTTTCAAAAAATAATTATTTTCCAAAAGTCTTTTTTGTAGAATTTCATTTATTCCGCGGATTTACCCATAGGATTTAGTCTGCGCACATTTTGCTTAAAAAAACACACCTAATTTTATACAATCATCCTGAAATTTTAATACGATATACTAACATTTTAGATAACGAGTCCGGTATAAATTTAGTTAAGAAATTTTGAGATTTAGGGGGGAAATAATCTGTTGGAAAAAAAAATCCCATATGATTAACACTGAGTATGCTTTTTTACGCTTATAGCGTACATTTAATTTTGTGCTATTGCTCCGAAATGTTAAAACACTAAACCAGATGTGTGAAACTGTGGCTCGCCGGTTACCATTAAAATTTTATAGAAATCACTGCCTTATCTAATTCTCGAATCGCTGCGATTAAACAAGTCAACCATTTCTTTAAAAATATAGTGGTATAATGCTGGCCACAGTTTGACACTCCTGCCCTAAACTATTTTTTTAGCTGTTGTTCTATTAAAATGTTTTGTTTAGATATAATAATATTTTAGGGTAAAATAATCTCTTTGAAAAATAAAGCCACTAGTATTTCCATGTGTGAAAAAGGGGGTTAAAACAAAAAAACTAATTTTTTGCAATTAAATATCAAAATTTTAGAAAAAAAATTATTCAAAGTCTTTGGAAATAACTATTTATAACAGAAAAATTTTAAAGTATTTCAACAATATGAACTATGTATCGTAACTCTCGCAGTACTAAGATCAAAATATTACTTAAATGCCTATAATTTAAAAATAGGTGACCCCATAGGTAATTATAATGTTTATACGACGCGACGATTCATTTCATTGAATAGCGAAATTTATACACAACTGAACAAAATAAGAAAGAAATAACGAAATGAGGGAGACGCCTACACTCGCTTGCATGATAACGCCTAGAAGTTGGAGTTTCTCTAATAACGCCCTACCCACAGCGCCATCAAGTGAACTACATTTGGCAAGATGCCAAAGATTATCTTTCCTTCTCTTGAAATGTGATAAATGATAGAAAGTTTTCATTTAATCCCCAATTGCCTAACATGGAGTCAATGTATAGGTGTATAATTTCTGCATATAAACAAAAAATTTAACTGTGCGAAACTTACTAATTACACAAAATTATGAAATAAATCATTATAGGATAATTCCTGGAAAATAATTTTAGCATACATATTCTAAATGATGTATCTACAAATATATTCTATAGGGTAATTCCGGGATTTATGCCGCACATTTTTTTGAATTTGTGTATAAAATCCCAAGGTGCACATAAAGTAAAAAAAATCATTCTGTGCTATTTAATGTTAAATATACAACGCGTGTAGTGCGACAAAAAAATTCAAAACAAATTATTAATATTTTTTAACAATTTTTTTCTAAAACATTACACTGAGGCGCGTCACCCGTACATTCAGGCTGAGACGCCGCACTTGTGCGGTAGTTATGCCGCGCTTGAAACAAGAACAGAATGAAATTATAAATAAAAATATTTAAAAAAAATTCATATGTGGACTCTAATTACTGATTTAATAACAAAATGAAACTAAATGAGTACAATGAAACGTATTAGTACATTCAAATTAATAATTGTTGCCTACTTTCGCTATTAAAATTATCGACTTATTTTTTTTTTTTTCAAATTGAATTTTAATTGTCATTTCAGCAACAACGTAACATCAATGTATGAGAAAGGGAAAAGAAAAAAAAGTAAAATTGTGTTTACATAATTTATTTGTTAACCCTTTCGGGACCGGTGGCTTTTACACAAATTTTATTCGATTGGTACCACTTTTTTAAAAGAAGTTACCTTTACTTAAATAATCATGAAAATGCTCTAATTAAACAAAGCAAATATTATTTTTCTTTTTTACTCGTGCCAGAAACAAATTTTGTAAGATCTTTATGAAGATGCTTATATGCACCTATGGTCCCGAATATGTTAAGAGACCTGTTTTTTCGACTACAATCTACAAAGAAAGTGTCGAAAAAAGTACAGTCTTTATGTAACTACATTTAAACACATGATGCAACGAAGTTAATTACACTTCCTCTTTTTTGGACTAGTTTGCAAAGAACGTCTGCATTACGCGTAATCCAATTTTTCATTATTATCATCTTGACTTGTATCTTTCTTGCATTTCTTACTTTTTATTTTCCCCTTTTTCTCCTTTGGGTTTAGTAAACTTGATAGCATGCCTAACATGGTTAGTCTATTCAAAAAGAAAAGGAAAACTTAATATCACTTAATCATGACGTACAAAAGAAACTGCGGCATGTATCCCATTTTGCACGGTGCGGACGACGGACATCACGGTTACCTCGCATCGCCAAGGGGTATGGCGTAACCATACACACAGTACTCTATACAAACGCTACACTTAGTTTTGACTTCGAAATCATGCATACGTTTAGTAATTAGTGTATGAAACGTATTTAAACTTAACGTGTTTAAAAGTTTGGACAGTGAAATGATGCACTTACGTCAAATTAAGGATTGTACTTCTACAAGTAAACATCGAAATGGGATTCACACTATACTCTGGTTAAAATAATCTCATTGCGTACCTATACTGTGCGTTTGACGACCATCTATCGATAATTAAAAGAAATACAAGGGGTGCGGCATCTATCCCGTATGCGGCGACTCTCCCGGAGTTGCCCTATAAAAAAAAAAAAAAACTGCAAAATTTCCATCTTAGTGCTGCGAGGATGTCCGATGTCCAAAAACATGAGAAGAAAATACTTTTTATCTCTCAAAGGCAGTAGGGCCATTATTATTATGTTAGTTTAGAAAGGTTTTTATTTAAATGTATAAATTCGTTCAATACTGATTTTTGGCACTTTTAAGGCCCATGTAAAGCCAGATTTTCGTTTAAAATTATAACATCGAAACAGACTGGAGCGTGTACGCTGCCGAAGGTATTGGAACATCTAACTCTAAGATATTTTGGATAGATTTACTTTAAAAAATTAAAATTGTACAACATTGAGTGTGTACACTATCCCCCCCCCCCCCCGCATTGGGATGGTTTAGGACGATTTTCCTTTAAATATAATAAATCGTTCAACATTGAAATTAGGTATCTTTAAGGTTGTTATCAAAGGACTGCGCATTGCTTTCGAGTCAACTAGTATATGCATACAATATTGCATGCCATTTGCAAGCATATAAAATCGTATCATGTACTAAGAAAGAGCGCTTATGACAGCGATTTGTCATTCAATTTGTCCATTTACACTCTGTCATATCCTCCATTTCATAAAAGTTTTTAAATAGAAATGAAATATTAATATGTTATCCAGCCAGACAACAGCAATTTTTAATGCAAACTGATCTGTCTAACAATTATACTCTGTGAATCATAACTCCTTCCGGGGTTTAGAAAGGTTATGAAAAAAAAACTGTAACGAATATAGCAGAACAACATAAAACAAACAGCAGCATGAAATATAAGAGCATAAAATGAATCACTAAAACTTATGTTAAGCATTATAAGTTGTCAATGTACCCAAGGTGACATGATATTCTTCAATCTTAAAATCGTGTTCTTGCTATGCTTGTCCCAAAATCTCATTTTGAATTCTAGTGAATGCATGTATCTATCTGTTCAGTCGGCTGCGTTATGCATTGCTGCTAATTTATATGATTTTTGCTTACCAATAAAAGTTTGCCATATTTAATCGCCTAAATCCGCGATTAAATAAGTTATTCTGTGAAATTCTTCAAACATTTAGTGAATGGACATAAATTTCAGCTATTTAGCTTATGCATTAGTAAACGTTATCCATAATCTGGATTTGGCAGGGTTTAATCCCTATAATAAGATACATTTTATAAAAAAAGAATACGTTTTACTTCCATGTAAATTATAAAACATAAAATCACGAAGTTACGTTCGGTAAAATGGGAAAAATTTTATGAAAACAATGCAGTGGTGGAAAATTGGCGCAGAGGTGGAGCCTAATGACACCACTAAATTATAGTAGTATTTTTCCTCTTATCTAATGATCAAAATTCTGAGTTTTTATTAAACTGAATAATACCTTAAACATTTAGTGGTGTCAATAGGCTCCACCTCTGCGCCAATTTTCCACCACTGACAATGTATAAGAAAATGAAAAAATGAAAAAGAAAACGACTGCAAAACAAATTACTAACCCCTTAGCCTACAATGACGGGCATAGCCCGCGTACGATGATCGAGACAAATGTAAATTCTTCTTACCACTAAAATTTCACAGTAAATATAGTTTAATTTAATCGTCGAAATTCCATGATTAAACAAGGCGAAAATCTCTATTAAATTTTAGTGGTAGCTATGGATTTGCCATACCGTGGAGCTGTAGAGACGTAAATCGTAGGTTAAGGGGTTAAAACAATATAATTCGGATATGAGGTCTAAATGCGAGTAAAAAAAACTACCTTCGAAGTTTGGATATAATTTTAAATATTACAAGCATTAGAAAACTGAACAAGAAGCATTAATTACGTAGTCTTATAAATGCAAATATTATCACACACTTTGAAATGATTTTTACTTCTAATGAAACATTTTGAAGAGTAAAAATTAATTTAACACGGTGGTTCACACTCGACTGTCTCAGAGCTGCCAAGTCTCCGGCTTTTTGGATACCAATATTTTAATGCAAAAAATGTTGTTTTATTTAATTAGAACAATTGGGCGATTTAAAGGAACAACATTTTCTTTAAAATAACAGCGGTGTGCAAAAAGCCGGAGACTTGACAACTCTGAGACAGCCGAGTGTGACCCACCTTACCCCGGCGTGAACGTGTTAATAATTTCTATTTTTGAACAATTCTAACCTCATGTTTGAATTAACTAAAAAAGCAAGTTTAGCTCAGTCATAATAACGCCACATAATATCTTAGAATGAATATTTGTTTGTTCGTTTCGAAATACACTGTAAAAAAGACAAATGCATCTTAGTATAGCAACAATGTTTGCAAAAGTATAATATGACGTTTTTCTGTGTTGTACACGATCCGTTTATCTTTGCAAACTTCAGAAATCAAAATATATTTCTGAGGTTTAACGACACATTGTTTCGACGAAAGTTTCTTTTGCTGCCCGAAAAGTTCGGAAACTTTTCCGAATAGTTTTTACACTGTATTATTCAGTTTTCTGAACCCGAAATATTTTCGGATTCTGTAAAATCGCAAGGAAAAAAATCAGCTGCGTAACCGAATTTATACATACAACAGTAACAAATTAATGTTAATTTTGATGTTAATATCAATGCTATTAATTTAGCATGTTCGTCTGTTGGGCATAAAAATGTTTATTTCAGTTTACATCCGAAAATTACAGGCAACGAAACAAATTTTTGTTTTACAAATGATACTTTAAATTTCTGATATACAGGGTGTGTTGCAATTCCTCCGGGGTTTGTAAGGCTTATGAAAAAAATATTACCAATAGAGGAACAAGGTTGACTTTACTGGAGAAAGAAACACTACAAGTTTTGTTTCACAAATGAGTTAGTAGATGGCGCAACTATATCTGATAGCAGTTGAAAATAACTGAAAAGCACCCTTTTGAAAATTTTGCACATAAGATAATGGCGTTTACAGGCTCAAAAAAAGCTGACGAATTTCCGAAAACTCAATCTGTTGTGACAGTTCAAAGAAATTTCGTACAAAATACGGGTTGCGACCAGCAATGGACAAAACAATTCATGCGTGATTTCGGAAATTTGAGAAAAGTGGTTACCTAACTCCATGCGATTTTTTTATGAGGTTATATCAAAGATCGAGTGTTCGGGCCTCCTATGCCAAGTGATTTACAAGATTTACGCCAAAGGATCACAATCGCATTCGGTGCCATTTATCGTGACATGTTGAAGCGAATGTGGGATGAATTTGACTTTAAACTTGGTATCTGCCGCATCATTAAAGGTTCACATATTGAACATTTGTGAAAAAAAAAAAAAAAAAACTTGTAATGTTTCATTCTCTAGTAACGTTAACTTTGTTGCTGTATTGGTATTTTTTTATAAGCCTTCCAAACACCGGAAGGAATTGTGAAATACCCTGTATATTGGTTTCGCAGATTTAAGAAGTTAAATGGAAGATTTGTGGAATCGTTGTCAAAACGGAAGAGGTCATAATTAAGGATCGACCGAAACAGGATTTTGAGACCGAAACCGAATTTCGGTAATCTTTCTAATTTCGGCCGAAAAGGAAAATGACCAAGAAAATTTTTAAGTGATCAATACATACATAAATATACATATTTATTTATTTATTATACTTGTTTATGAAATATACATAGTTATTAATTTCACTATATGGCCAAAGGTGACCGGTCACTTGCAATTTTAGACGTTTTGTTAAATATCTACAAAAATACATGAGGAATTAACCTGTAACAGTATAGTATAGGTCATATATTTCCGCGAAGATTTTTTCACGAAACCCCATAGAGGACCTCAACAAATTGAAAAAGAACGAATATATTTTGGATAATATTGTAAAAACTAATGTAGCAAAAGCGTTCAAACTCGAGGTTATTAATAAGTGGCTTAAAGTAATTTTCTGTGTTCATTTTAAAGAGTATAGCATGTATGTTCATAGAGATATTAAGGTTTTTATAAAAACAGTCAAAATTTCGCCAAGTTTTATACTTATAATTTGCAGAGTTCTTAATATATATATAAAAAAAATTCTTTTCAGAAAATGACAAAAAATATTGTACATAATACTCTGCAATCAGAATTAAAAAATAGTAAAATTGGATGAAAACTAAGCAGGTTCACTAAAGAATATTTTACTGCGCATGCGCGAATGCAATCAAAATATAATATGCATAATGTATTAGCTGAGTATATAGAGCAACTTTTATGAAAGTCTCAAAATCGTAGCTTGAAAATTCTGAAAATTATCGTCGATAAAATAAGCTCGAAATCCGTTCATCGCAAAAGGAAGCAAAAAGATGAGGGATTGTATTTAAATGTGTACGTGCAATATTACGCACGTGCAATATTGTGTACGCTATCTTGGCACTAATGTACAGATATTGGATACAACCCCTCATCTTTTTGCTTCTTTTTGGGAACAACTGATTTCAAGCTTATTCTACGGATGATAATTTTCATAAATTTCAAGCTATGATTTTGTGACATTCACAAAAGTTTCTCTATATACTTAGCTAATACATTATGCATATTATATTTTGATTGCATTCGCGCACGTGCAGTGAAAGATTTTTTAGTACACCTCCTCATTTTTTCATCCAATTTTTATTATTTTTTAATTCTGGTCGCAGAGTATTGTGTACGATGTTGTTTGTGATATTTTCCTAAAAGAACTTTTTTTTATAGTAAGAACACTGCAATATATAAGCAAATATGGGATTGGCGAAATTTGGGTATGTTTTTATAAAAACCTTAATTTCGCTACGATTATACATGGTATCCTCATAAAAATGAACGCGGTATATCACAATAAGCCACTTATTAATAATCTCGAGTTCATTAGTTTTTACAGGGTTATCAAAAAGATATTCGTTTTTTTTCAATTTGTTGACGGTCCCCTATGGAGTTTCATGACAACATTTTCGCGGAAATATATGACCTATGCTATACTGTTTACACACCTGCAGTTTCAGGTTAATTCCTCATGTATTTTTCTAGATATTTAAGAAAACGTCTAAAATCGTAAGTGACCGGTCACCTTTGGCCACATAGTGTATTTATACGTGTGACCAGATGGCTCTCTGTGACTCTGACCAAAACTTTTAATTTTAATATAAAATAAAATGTAATTAATTCATCAACGGCACAGAATGATTTTCTAATGACACGAATTTCACCTAATTAAGAATTTTTTAGGTACACATACCTCAATTAATCTTTTCTTTTTTTAAACTATCATCTGTTATATTCGAAATTTCGCAAAGAGTATTCGATACACTTCTGCGATTTCAAACCAAAAATCTTTTTTATGAACACGCAAAAGCGTTTTCAAAGTTTAGTCATAAATGCATAGCTTGCTTTATAATTTGAACTCACGTCTTGAGTCAGTGATGACTGATAACTGTAAACAGGGAAGTTCACAGCAGTCAATAATGAGTGTCTCATTTGAGCCGATACAGCTCAAATCAATGAATAATGTTGAAAATTTCCGAAGGAAGAAACGAAATTTTTGGAATACAGATAGTTTCGCTCGAGTTTCAGTCCTGCCAAATTTTTGGCAGCATTATCGCCGAAAAAAAATTTTCGGCGAAACTCAGATTTTAAGCCGAAAACGAAACCGAAGCCGAATTTTATCTCCATTTATAATAGATTTTCGTAAACCGTGTTGCTAGATCAAGAAACTTTTGTGTATTTTTTGTATGAGATGCATGTTATTTTATTTTCTAAGAAGTTATATTTTATTAGAAAAAAGCATCATTGAAACAACACTAGTCTGCAAAATTTGGGTTGTGTCATATACAAGCCGTTAATTCCCAAATTGGCTCAGCCGAGCTTAGCAATCTGATTGGCTAAAACTGACATTTATATAGTAGAAAATTATATTTATTTTCTTATGAAGTAGTGTAAAGTAAAATAGAATGCAATTATAATGACTTAAATTGATTTATTTTGTTAAATTTGATCAAAATCACAGTAAAGTAATCCAAAATATTAGTATTAACGAGCAATCAGATTGCTGAGTTCGGCTGAGCCAATTTGGGAATTAACGGCTCGTGTGTCATATTGCTTAGCTTTTGATAATTGATTCTTACTTATTTTAAAGCCCTAAATCCGAAAATGGCCTTCATTTTTTATCATAATGTCTGGATTTTTTTCCAAAATTTTTACTTTTTAACTTTGAAATTTATGATATATGGAAAGTTCTGACGTTGTGGTTAAAAATGAAGGTTATTTTCAGGTTATTGCTAAAAAGTACATAAAAATGAATTATAAAAATTTTTAAAACACAACCATCACATTTATTTTATAGTATCAGAATTTCTCTATTTTTTGACTTTGAAATTTATAATTTGCTAAAAATCCTGACTTGATGGTTAAAACTGAAAGTTATTTTCAGATTCAGCACTAAAAATGAATAAAAAAACAGTTATCAAATGATTATATCTAATAAAATATCTAATTACACCACCATTTCCTGTGTCTTTCAGTTTAAGATGTTCCCTATTTTTTGACATTTTGCCATTGAAATTTACTATTTGCAAAAAGTCCTGACGTGATGGTTAAAACTGAAGGTCATTTTCGGATTCAGCGCTAAAAAATACATAAAAATCAATTATCAAAAGTTAAGCAAAACAACCATAACAGACTTGTGTAATTATTGCCCATTGTCATAGTAGCAGATATGGAAAATTACAAAGTTAATTTAATACCTTGCTATTAATTTTAATATTTTATTACGTAATAATTATGATTCAATACAGCCTAATCTACTAAGAATAATATTAATTTATATAAATCTCTAATGTTAAATATTTTAAAGAATTTTTAAGAAATAATCTTTTTAAGATTTGTAATCTTTGATCACTATACAGGGTGCAATATATTATCTATCGCCGACCTTTAATTTCTCAACAGTTGGTCATAGACATATAGTTCCAATTACAAAAACGTTTCAAATGAGGTAAATATTCATGTTGTGGCATTATTTAAAGGAAAAAATCAATTTTAAAGAAATTACGAAATCTAACTTTTTATACGGCCCCCCAGTCCCTATAGTTATATTTAGTAAAAGTTTGCACATATCATAATAGATATGACACAAAAAGTTTGATATCTGTACGACAAAAACTGACACAGTTATTAAATTTCAAAGTTTGAGATTTTTGCACATGATTTTGTCTTTCATTGAGGGATCAGTTAAAAGATGAATTAAAGTAATTCGAGATCAAAATCAGAGTGCAATTCCCCTGCCATTTATCTAATCTTAGTGCGTATGTTTTATTTTCCGGTTGTCGATTCTACCTACTTTGACGTTTGAATGTTGTTCGACCCATAAAAGTTAGCTCAAGTTTTTAGATGAAATAAACCTCTTTGGTGATTCTCCGATTTGGTGATACCGGCTAAAGGTGGTTTCGCCGTAAAAAAGGACATTGCACCCTGACTTTGATCTCGAATTACTTAGATTCATCTTTTAACTGATCCCTCAATGAAAGACAAAATCATGTGCAAAAATCTCAAACTTTGAAATTTAATAACTATGTCAATTTTTGCAGTACAGATATCAAACTTTTTTGTGTTATATCTGTTATGATATGAGTAAACATTTACTAAATGTAACTATAGGGACTGGGGGACTGTATAAAAAGTTAGATTTCGTAATTTTTATAACATTGATTTTTTACTTTAAATAATGCCACAACATGAATATTTAGCTCATTTGAAAAGTTTTTGCAATTGGAACTATATGTCTACGGCCAATGGTTGAGAAATTAAAGGTCGGCGATAGATAACATATTGCATCCTGTATATCAATATTCATCGCTTGTCTCTTCTGTAAAAGAAATGTTTTATAGAAATAATAGTTGCAAATTAAAATTCTGTAAATATAGTTTTAATTCATCATCTAAGTTTGAAGGTTTTTTTTTTTTACCTATTTAATAAAATAATCGCAAACATTTTTTAATTCTTTCCCCTTCCGGAACTTCTTTCTAAAAATTAATTTACTCTTTATTATCTTAGAACAAAAAGAATAAGGATGGCCATTTACCTAAGTTAATTAAATAAACCTGTATAACTAAAGAATAGTTTATTTTCAAAACTTCTTCCTCTCATGACAAAAGCATAATTAATTTCAAAAATTTAGTACAGTTTTTTTTAATTCATTTTTCGCTACTCTACTTTCTCCTCAAAAATTAAATTTTGTTGTCTGCTATAGTTTTATATGTATTTTTTATGCAAAATTTTCCCTTCATGTCAATAAATGAACTGTAATTTGCCAGAGAAAGTAAACACAAAAACTTTTAATCATTTAGAACTAGCAAACACAAACAACTTTTTCATTTAAAAAAAATCTTTCTATAAAAGTTTAAAGAATTTTTTAATCAAAATTACTATCAATTTTGCGAAAATTTTCAAGATTAATTTGAAGACATAGACAAGATGGTTTTGCCATAAAATAATTTTAAATAAGTTTTATTTTTTCTTTATATTATTTTAATTATTTGCATAAAACTTCCCCTGTTTACGTTTTCCATATGCGCATCCACCAGTGATGCCAACTTAGTGCCCCTTTTTTATAAAAAAATAACTAATATTCTCCCAGAATTTCTGTATAGCAATTTTTGATCTATTGTGTCACTGAATATCTCTCATTAAGTAAAAAAAAAACTACTATACAGAATATCTTATAGAATGGTAGTTTTTTGTAAATAAAAATGAGACTAAGATGATAAAATTGCCCCCCTCCCTCACTATGTTTTCTCAAATGAGTGTTCCATTGCTGTTTTTATTTGTATTTTATAAGATATTCCTATATTTTGGTGGGGAAATATTTCAATCCAGTGTTTGATGGTTTTGCCATAAAATAATTTTAAATAAGTTTATTTTTTCTTTATATTATTTTAATTATTTGCATAAAACTTCCCCTGTTTACGTTTTCCATGCGCATCCACCAGTGATGCCAACTTAGTGCCCCTTTTTTATAAAATAATAACTAATATACTCCCAGAATCTCTGTATAGCAATTTTTGATCTATTGTGTCACTGAATATCTCACATTAAGTAAAAAAACTACTATACAGTATATCTTATAGAATGGTAGTTTTTTGTAAATAAAAATGAGACTAAGATGATAAAATTGCCCCCCTTCATCACTATATTTCCTCAAATGAGTGTTCCATTGCTGTTTTTATTTGTATTTTATAAGATCTTTCGATATTTTTGATGGGGAAATATTTCAATCCAGTGTTTAAAGTAAAGTGTATAGTCTAATCTAAAATAATCTCATAATCTAAAAATATAATTACCATTTATAAATCTTAATTTGACTTTTCAAAAGACGTAAAATTCCTTAAAATTTATCAATTAATTCCTTAGATTTTGAGCATTGAGTGATTCCTTGATTGATTGATTGATTCTCCAGGTTTTCGCCAGTTTTCTCAAAACAATTTTAGATATCGGAATGAGACAAACTGGAGAAGACAGGCAGAATCAGCATTTATAAATCTTAAAACAATACCTTCTAATCGCCGTCACATTCTTTCAAATTGATCAATTAATTCTCTAGCTTTAAGCATTGAAATATTGGTTCATGATTCTCCCGGTTTTTCCCAGGTTTCTCAAAAACTGTTTTGCACATCGGAATGTGACGAACTTCAGGTTGTAGACAAAACCCCTCTGTATCTGTCCCAGTTAATTTTGGTGTTTTTGTGCAACCGTTTCTGTGTTTGTTCTGAACAAACAGGCGGGCAAACAATTAAATATTATTTCTGCATATATGTCATCAAGTCGAACGAACTTACAAATCTAGTCTTTTTTTTTTAAAGTCACAGAGAGATACTCCAATTTTATATATTAGAATAATCTACTCTATCTCCTATTAATATTTTAACTATTTTTCCAGTATTCATATATACTCTCTTTTTGTTCACATATTATTTTTTCTTATTTGAGTTTTTATGTCGCACCCTTGCATCAAAAGTGGCATAACTAAAAAAAAACTTAGTTTTTTAAAAATGCGAAAAACTGTTTCTTGGCTGTGAAAGTGTCAATGACCATCTTGCAAACGCAACTGCTACCTGGTGACTGTATTTTCAGCGTACTATTTGGTACTTTATGTGATGAGTCGAGCCATAAAAACGAAGTAGAATTTTAGCCATAACTCAAAAAACGCAATTTTTGAGTAAAGATACTTTTGAGGCAAGGGTGCGATATATTAATTTTAATATGGATTTTAGCTATTTCTATTCGGATTATCAGTGTTCTGGCTTGAAATTAATAAAAAAAATTTAAGCGATTTTACTAAAATAGATATTAATTTTATATTCAATATAAGCCAAAAAAATTTCTTTTCGTTGACAGATTGAAGTTTATTGCAAAAGTGAGGTTTCGATACAGAAAATAAAAATAAACAAGAACGAAAAATCAAGCGTCAAGCATAGTTTATGGATCATTTACCAACACGTTCAGAATATTATAACAAAACGTCACCATTTAATAATGTGACAAAATGAAGTCTAAAAAAATGTATAAAACGCATACCACATTTGAAAACACAATTTTAGCATTTACCCTCAGTAATCAGAAAAATATCCGAATTGTTATACACTATGCTATATTTATTTCAGGTAGGAAACGCATATCACAGTTTAAATTTCCCCTTCAGCAATTTCGGACAATAAACGGATATGCAGCCGAGATATTTCGTGCAGCCGTACATATGATCTACAGAATTTATGCACTCACAGTAATATGCATAAAAATTAGTTAACCCTTAAATGCCTGGTGTTGCTTTTCGGCATCATACCCAATTTAGGCTCTAAAATATTATTAGAATAATATTGAAGCTATAATGCCTAATGTTGCCAATAAAATGCATTCTGAAAATATTATTAAATCGATTTTCAACATGTAGATGACAACACTTGTGTTGTTTAAGAATAAAGATAGATTTATTTTTTTCAACTGTTGCTACTTGTTCTTTTTGTTTTGTTTGGGAGCTTGTGAAATACCCTATTTTGACCAGCAGTGAGCAAGTAAAATTTATTTCTTATTATAGTTCCTAAACTTCTTGTGTGTCAAATATTTTAGAATTTTATCAAAGAAAATTATTTTTTCAATTAAAGACCAGTATTGCAGATTAGTAACAAACTGTTTTTTTAGCGCCGTAAACCATTCATAAAACAAAATATGATTTTTTAAAGTATTTTTCCCGTGATTTATTTAATAAATGAAAGCCGAAAAACATTATTACAATGAGTTTTGAAAAATCAGGCATTTAAGGGTTAAAATTAAAATCGCGTGCCAAAACTGAAAACGCACTTTGCTCAAGTATTGTTTATAGAAGTACAGTAAACCAAATTATTTTGTGTGTCTTTGTAAATGAACGATGAATTCCTTGCATATCATATTCTATAGTAACATCTTGTGGTACATCTGAGTGATAAATATATATAAATTTTAATATTTTTGAAATATTGTAACATCATTAAAGTGCACCGTAAACAATACATATATGTTCAGAGAAGGTATAAGGAACACATATGTCGCCGCCTGTAATTTTGAAAAGAAAAAGATGAGGATTTAAATACCGACTTCAGTGATTAGCGAATAAAAATATAGAAAAGTAAATTGCAACACGATCACCAACACTGTTAAAAGTTTGCAGCACTCTGGCAGGTCATTCGACCGTTTTTTGAAAAAACGGTTTCATAACCATAATTTAACTATATTCTGACCATAAAATGGCCAATAATATAGTCAGAATAGTGTTAAAATTACGGTTGTGTAACCGTTTTCGGAAAAAACGGTCAAATGACCTGCCAGAATGCTGCAAATTTTTAACAGTGTAGATTATGGAGGCAGTTGAAATAACGAATACAAAGAGAAATAAAGATGTTCTGTCACAAGCGTGAATTCCACCTGTAAGATTAATAAGTGATCAAAGCCTTAAAACTCTTTAGTGGCATTCGCATTCATTTTAAAGGACAGTGTAGCCATGATGGCAAAACTTTGAAGTTGAGCCTGTTAAAAAAATACTAAGCCATCTTTAAAAATGTAAAAAAACAAAAGAAATGATGTTTTCGTTTTAATTTCTTCGTACCAAACACTGGCAAACAATTACAAATTTTGGAAACAGTTTATCCTTAAGTATTTTACATTATTGTTGTAAATTAATATTCATTGTTAAAATAGGTTAAAAAATTTTGCTTGAAATTTATTTAAAAGACAAATAAATCTGTGAATTGAGCTGACATTTTAAAACAACTTTCATATGAAAGTAACATGTTTTTGTATTTATGTTGTAAAATTTGAAATTACAGTAATTCGACGCGTATCCGCCGGGGCTTAGTTAAGTCTTTTTCAAACCGGAAATTTCGTTGAAAAAAAGAAGCCAAATATGTGCTAAGCAGAAGTAAGTCACATTTTATTTAAAATAAATTTTGGTAGGAAATCGTGTTATCTGAGGTGCGGCAGATACGCGCGAAATTACGGCATGTGATATTTAAAAGTATGGTAACTATATTAAAAAGAATAAATGTGTCCGTGCGTAACGCGGACTTCAGTTTGACGGTTGCAACAGCTGATGATTAAATTTCCTTTTACTGCATTTTTTTTCTAAATATAAATTTTTCAATATTTGTATCGTCGAATAGGGAAGAAATGTACTTTAAAATGCTGTTTGTTTGAAAACTGTATCGTAATTTCCATCCAAACTGTATCGCTGTTTACTCAATTTTTATTGTTTTTAAAAATAACTTTCAAACATATATTTATCTATTTCTATCCCTACAGACGATTACGAAAGACAAATCCGTTTGCACTTAATATAAATATCTCAGCATTTGTTTCCAGCTTACATTGTATACAGAAATTAAAACAATCATAAATCAATAAAGAAAACAATAAAATATAAATAAAACACAATTTTAAAACACATCTCCGAACTTCATGTTTAATCCATTGAAGTAAGCAGAAAAATAAGTCTCATTGTAAATAGTGATTTTTGAAGTTTTCTTCTAGTAGTCCAGGGGAAATGAGCCAAAAAATGGTGTTACCTTGCAAAATGTAGGGTAGAAGATTTTTTTTCTGAATTGTTTATAATGATGCCAAAATGGAAAAAACAATTTTTCTATCAAAATTTCTTAAGGTTAAATTTTCA
This sequence comes from Maratus speciosus, assembly GCA_963932465.1. Classification (NCBI taxonomy): domain Eukaryota; kingdom Metazoa; phylum Arthropoda; class Arachnida; order Araneae; family Salticidae; genus Maratus; species Maratus speciosus. The sequence continues at coordinate 10,767 of CAWVRF010001013.1, read as the reverse complement.
GCGGGCAAAAGGCAACAAAATTTTGGGATCTTTTTTTACTTTTTTGAAATATCTCGAGACTCGTTGCCGTAGCATATTATTTGTCAATTACATTATTAAAGAGGATAAAATGCTCGACAACTTTCATAACGCCATTTCAAATATAGCCCAATTTTTTTCAATTTTCTTAAAAAACGTGAAAAGCGTAGTTGTGCCCCTATTATTCAAATGTTTCCTACGGACTCAACTTCTCCTCAACTTCTATATATTGGTAGCAGTAAATTATGTGTTTCAGGGCCAAAACTAGCCTCTTTTGCACCCGTGAAAAATATGGATTTTGGGTCCCCCCCCCCCCCCTTTAAAAGAAAATTTACCACGAGAATTTTAATTAATCTCCAATAACCGGATTTTGAATATTTTAAGTGTGTAATCATTAAATACATAATGCTGAACTACGTAATCAGCTTTGTGAAATATTGATTCATTAAAACCTTGAAACCGAACCGAAAGCAACCGCTTTAAACAGGTTTTCATCTTAGCAAGTATAATTGTTCATATTCTTTCTCTTGAAAATATATATTTTCTTCATTAATGACCGGATTCCAGATATACAGATTTCATTTTCAACGATTTTACGGTAGTTTTAGTATTGAAGCTTTTAAAGTCACAGTTATATGAATTATGAGACTAAATTAGTCACACGAAGCCATTCGCAACGTAATATTAAACCTATGGGAGCGTTTTTGACAAATACCTCGCTTGCATTTTATTACTTTTAAATATTTTTTTTTTCGTAGTACACCTGAGATTGATATCAAATGTTGTGCTTTTGTACTTTTTCCGGTTTGGTTGCATTTTTTTTATGTTTGGACACTTTCATTTTTGGAAAACTCTTTGGAACCCGTTCTGAAATTTAAAGTATATTCATTAAAAAATGCAACAAAATTCGAAAAAGTAAAAATACACAACGTTAGAATCGACCTCAGGTATCATATAAAAAAAATAAATATTGAAATTCAAGCAAGAATTCCCAAACGAATGCTCCCATAGGTTTAATATTAGCGTGCAAATGTTTTCGCGTGAGACTACGCTAGTCACACGAAGAAACTGGAAGAAAGTGCGGAAAAATGCTCATAAATGGGAAATATTAAGCTCTATGTGGTTCAAATATCTGTTTTATTCAGGATAACGATATTCCTTTGAAACGGGATGCTAATAATCCTACAACAGTGCCATCAAAGAGAAAAAATATTGTTACAGGGTGTCCCAAAAAGGACAGATGGATTTTAAAATTCAATAACTTTCAAACGGTGACAGTTATTAAAACAATTCTTGCAGGAGTGTTATGTAAGATGTCAGGAGTTTTTATGCTGCGATTCTCAGCCTTACTTACAAATAGCATCGATAGAAGGCGCTGCAAGCAATAACCTCTAAATCCAGGCTCGATTTTTCGGCCTCTCTCTTCTTCCATGCAAAAAAAAAGGAGAATAAAATGTATTGAATGGATCCCGAAGTACCAAAAAATCGGGTCTGGACTGAACGCCAATTGCTCCCAGCGCCATCTACTGTTTGAATTTCGTATTAAAATCAAGAATCACAGTACAAAAACTCCTGACATCACGCGTAACCCTCCTGCAAGAATTTTTTTAATATCTGCCACCATTTGGAAGTTATTGAATTTTGAAATCCATCAGTCATTTTTGGGACACCCGGTAAATAGCCTGTAGAAATTTTTATTATTTGTAGAAATTATTAATATATTTTTTCATTTAGCTTACGCAGCCATATTACATATCTTACTGTATTGTGTACGGAAAGTAGATTTGAATGAGACAGGGGATCAATGCGATAACAAAAATGTTTATATTGCCTACAATCATAAATAAATTGGTATTTCATTTGATAGTCTTATAATGGTATCACAGATCATTAAACAGATATAGTATCAAAAGTGTACATATTACGGAAGATTAGAATATTCCACAAAGCATATTTTTCAACAATCAAAGTAAGTTTTTCAGTTAGAGCTTTAAAGCAATTAATAGATAATCTTAATGTTTTATACATTTTTGCATGTTAAAATGATATAATTTCTTGTTATATTTATTGTTATAAATGGAAAAAATTTTGATAATATATTTTAGAACTAATCTTTTAAATATTTTTATGAAACTAGTGATCTCAAATATTTTATTGAAAGTGTTTTTAAATTTTACAAGCGATAAATACATAACATTAGTTAATGAAATAATCTGTTGTCATTTTTATTGTAGCTATAAGGTAAAAGTATTTCTTACATAAAAGATATTTCTTTTTTGCGCCCCACCCTGTTATATGGAACTACAATCCAATGTTTACTATTTTTAACACAGTAAAACATTAAAACATATGTATTATTAATAATTGGTAAATAAAATGCACCGTTGTAGTGTGGAATAAAATGTTTTTCACATAAATTTTCATACCTATCCAATTGATACCTGGGAAAATATGTATGCATTATAAAAGTTATTAAAATTATAAAATTATTAAAATTAAACAAAATTTCTTTCTTATTTGAAACTGTCGTGCTAATAATTTACTAAATATTGAAATATTGTTTTAAACAATGCTTTGAAGTTAACATTGTATACAGTTAAAATTACTGTCTAAATATGAAAATTGTCTCATTCATCTAAACTCTACCCTACTTTTAAAATTATATAAATTTATTGAATATAAAATGTATGTTGAGATGAAAATAAAGACGTGAGTGTGCAAATAATAGATCATTTACTGCTACTTATTCTTAGAAGTCAACACACACGATTAAATCCGCGGGGAGCATTTGAATAATCGGGCAAAACTACATTTTTCGCGGTTTTTAAGAAATTGAAAAAAGCCTTATTTTTTAAATGGCGTACTGCGATTGCTATTGAGTTATTGCTGAAATATTTTACTGACGAATTTTTTTGCATTTTACAAGAGATAAATGCATAACATTAGTTAGTGAAATAATCTGTTGTGAAATAATATATTGTAGTTATTTTATAAGGTAAAAGCATTTCTTACATAAAATATATTTATTTTTAGTCCCCCCTTTTACATGGAACTACAATTCAATAATTGCTATCTTTAAAACAGTAAAACATTGAAACATATGTTATCAATAACTGGTAAATTAAATATACACTGGTGTCCAAAAATAAAGACCAGTCACAAAATGCTAATTTTGAAGTAAGTGAACCCTTAAAAGGAAATAATATAATTAAAATAATTACTATCCTTACAGCACAGCTAGTCCATATAGCATCTCATTCATCTCACACATGGTCAAAAGTGTCACAGTCACTACGGTGAAGCAAAAAAAATAGGAAATTCCACACGTCTCATTATGAGTCTCAAATGATCCCTATATGTGACTCCACCGAGACGTCGATGTGACTGCTGCTTTGTGACGAGCCACCAGGTGACTTTACAATGTAGGTACATTGTGACTCTCATGTGACTGCCATTTTTAGACTCAATTTTAAAGACATCATGAACGTTGCATTATGATAAATCAACAAATAATATCACAGTATAGTCACATGATGACTTTTACAAAAAAGCACAATGGTGACTTCACAGTTGTCTCCCTGTCACCTGAAAGTCATCATGTGACTTTAATGTGACATTATTTAATAACTTATCACAATGCAGCGTTCACGATGACTTTGAAATTGAGTCTGCAGATGACAGTCACATGAGAGTCACAATGTAACGACATTGTGAAGTCACATGGTGACTAGTCATAAAGCAGCAGTCATAGTGACGTCTCAGTGGAGTCACATATAGTGATCATTTGAGACTCATAATGAGATGTATGGAATTTCCTGTTTTTTTGCTTCACCGTAGTGATTGTGACACTTGTGACCATGTGTGACATGAATGAGATGTTATATGGACTAGCTGTGTTGTAGAGATATTAATTATTCGAATTATATTATTTCCTTTTGAGTATTCGCATACTTAAAAATTAGCATTATGTGATCGGTCCTTAATTTTGGACACCAGTGTACCATTGTAGTGTGGAATAAAATGTTTTTCGCAAATTTTCTTACCTATCCTATTGATGTCTGGAAAAATATGTATCCATTATAAACGTTATTAAAATGATAAAATTATTAAAATTAAACAAGAATTCTTTCTTAATCGAAACTATCGTGCCAGTAAGTTACTAAATATTGGAGTATTCTTTTAAACAATGCTTTGAAGTTAACATTCTATACATTTAAAGTTACTGTCGAAATATGAAAATTGTCTCATTCATCTGCACTCTGCCCTGCTTATAAAATTGTATAAATTTGTTGAATATAAAATGTCTGTTGAGATGAAAATAAAGCCATGAGTGAGCAAATAATAGATAATTTACTGCTACCAATTTTTAGAAGTCAACATACACGATTAAATCCGCGAGGAACATTTGAATAATCAGGGTAAAACTACGTTTTTCACGGTTTTTAAGAAAATTAAAAAAATTGTCTTATTTTTAAAATGGCATACTGTGCTTGCTATTGAGTGTATAAAAAAGTTGTAAATATGAAACCTGTAGCGAATTTTATACTGTTTATTAATGTAGATGACAAATAAATTTCCACTGCAACGGGTCTCGAGATACACTATATTGCCATTAATGACCGGCAACATTCAATTTTAGACATTTTGTCGAATATTTAGAAATATACTTGACAGATTCTTCTGAAATTTCAGGATTGAAAAGAACAGGTATGACCTCATATTTAGCAATGTCGATTTGATAAGGGGGTAATTAGGGGGCCAACAAAAAATCAAAGAAAAAAATAATACTTGGGATCACCCTGTAAAATAAAATGCACGAAATGATCTATCGCTACCGAATATAAATAAACAGACATTGTGCAATATGTGTATTCTTTTGTGTAAGAATAGCATGTATATTAATATATATATAGCGATTTATTTAAAAAAATTAAAAAAATCTTGCATGCTTTCTGCTTATAATATGCAGGGTTTTCAACCAAATTTAACTCCGGTTGCAGAAAAATTGACAAAATATAGTAGAAATAATATAGTGCAATTGGAATATAAATATATTAAATATTTTAGGAAATATGAGCAGTTGTATGAAATAATTTTTATCTGCGCATGCGCGAACGATAACAAGGATTATTTTACATAATTTAATAGTCAACTCTATGGAGCAACTTATTAAAAAAAATCTAGTCAAATATCATAAAAATTCAGAAAGATATCGGAGTTAGAGTGAGCAAATTTTTAGTAGTTCTCTAAAAGCAGCTGAATGATAAGTGATTTTCCACAAATTGTCATTTTTAATTTAAAATTTGTTTTAATTTTCATTTTTTATTGATGCTTTAGTTCTTCTTGGATAACCACCAGAACGAACCTATACCATGATCAAAAGAAGTATCAAAATCGAAGCTTTTTTTTCCAAATCTACTCGTTGATAATCACTAAATACTAACTTTTTACTGAAAGTCAGTTAATAAAAAATGACAATATTTAAAAAAAAAAAGAAAAAAAAAGTCCCAAAATTTTGTTGTTTTTTGGCAACAGAAAATTTAGCTTTAAGAAATTTTATTAGAAATCTTGGTTTTTCCATGTTGGCATCTATATAAACAATTCAGAAAAAAAATCTTCTACCCGACCTTTTGCAAGGTAAAATGTACATTTCCGCTGGACTATAGTTCCTGGTTACAGTTTTATATTTGCTCAATTCTGTGGTCAACATTCCTTCTGACATCTTAATATTGTGTGTTGGTTTATATCACGATTTTACAGTTCGAGGCTATGTTTACATATACTGTTATTACTCAGGAAATTTATAACCCTGTCGTTAGTCACCAAATGATATTGTGGTGCTACTGCGTGCGCATGGTAACGGTGCGTCTGATGTTTTCTGGTGTCTTGAGACATTAATATAACCTGAGTTGCTTAACTATGATTTATTTGCGTTTTATATGATTACAAGATTTTAAAGTATTTGGCATTCTGGAATCCTGTGACAATAGGCCATATGACGTTTGATCATTCGTAACCCTTAAATGCATGATTTTTTTTTATTTTGTTCAGAAAAAAGTATATATGATTCTAAGGAAGGTTTATTACGCAGGAAAAATAATGAAAAAAAACAGAGATATATTTTTCGTGTAAGACGTTATTTTTTTTTTTTTATGTTGCACATCTACAACGCAAGAAAAATCTACTGTTATAACTAAAATAGTGCAAAATTAGTAATTATTATAATAAGTATGAATCTACGTAACTTATTTTATATGAATTAAGGGGTCTAAAGGGGTCTCAGGACTCTTAAAGCTTTAAAATTTTCGAAATTTTAATTGTTTTAGAAGTTAAACGCTTTTATGAACATTTAACTTTTACTATGAACACATAACTTTTATGAACATTTTTATATAATTTTTTCGTTGAAATTCCCATTAGAACAGAAGTTATGGCTTTTAGAATTATACCCGTTTAATAGCTGGAGCGGCGTTTCCGAAATTTTGAAGTCATTTTTCTCCAAATGACGTTTTCTTTTTCCATAACGCGCATGATATCTCAAAAACTTTTAAATATTTTTTCATGAAATCTTCGAAACATATGTTCAGGGCTCTCAAATGGTCCGCCAACTGAATACAAATAAATTTTAACAGAAAATTCTATGGTAGTTTTGCTCTAGAATTAACTTTCAAAGGTGGTTCCGGAGCGGTTTGTATGAAAAATCTAAAAAGAAAAATTTTCTAAAATAATATTGGTATTCAGTTGGCAGATCATTTGGGAGCCCTGTATGTTTCATCTTACTCGGTATAAATTGAACCTAAAATTTTCTTTTTATTGTTCAAACAAATATTTTTATGCGTGATTATATTGTTGAAATTTTCTAAATTTGCATTAGCTAAATACAACTTTGCATTAAAAATATATAAATGCTTTAAATATAAATCTATTTAGATTCAGGGTAATTATTATAATTTGAAGTATAAGTAGGCACCAAAATTTTCATTCTAGTTGCAAAATTTATTTTGTAATCCTGCGCGTAATATGTTATGCCAATTTTCTGCTCCGCAAATATCTGACAGTTTGGAGATCCCTGTAAATGCGAATTCTGCATTTTGCAATTTTTTAAATATATGAAATGAAAGAACACATTTATATCTTTCAATTCCAATAAAAATTGTGTCTTAAAATTAAATACATTTTAAGATGTTAAATGTTGAAATTTGTCTTTTTTTTTCTTTTTTTCCAATTTTAAGAGTCCGAAGACCCTATTGCAAGAATCATTCTTTTAGAATTGTCATTTTTTATTCTTATATTAAAGATTGGACACCAGAAATTTTAAGATAGATTTTTTAATTTATTTAGTGTCATATTTTTGTAATTTTTACACAATTAATATTTCTAGATAAATATAGTGGTTCCTAAAAGTTAAACAAAAACTGATGCAGATATGCATCATTCTGCCTTTAAGGTTTAAGACTTGTGACCGTATGCGTTTGAACTTTCGTAAGACTTTGAATCATCTATGAATTTCGAACACATAATAGACATTCACACTCAATTATTTACACTTTTCACACTTTAAATTCACACTTTATTCACACTTTTCACAATTTTGATTCCTCACTCTCTGAAATTATGGCACATAATGTGATTGTGTCCGTTTCACTATTATTTTGTTTTGTATGTTCATCAAGCTACTGCGAAAAGGTATTGCAGTGGAACCTCTAATAACCGAAACTCTCGTTTAACCAAAATCCATTTTTAAAGGATTTTTTTTAAACTATTACATTCCTTGTGTGCAAGCTGTTCTCTCCAAACTACGAGTACATATAAATATTTTCGATCCCCCTTTTTTAGAGTTCCTTCGAATTTAACTTGAGATCCAGTAAGCTGCGGAGTGGAACGAAGAAATTGAACAAATTAGCAATTCTGAAGCTTTTGAATGTTTTTAAAAAGGTTAAGCATGGCTGGAGCAGAAGAAAGACTGTGATACTGGTAATCTAATAATATTAAAAAACTCCATGATAGAGCTTCAAACCAAAGACTGTCGAAACTGCGACATACAAAACACTTTTCGAACCCTTGCGATATATGTAAAAGGTACTTAATTTCATAATTAAAATACAGTTAATTTTTTCTTGTTTCTATTTCGCTATTGCTTTATTGTTATTAAGCATTTGTTACCATAATAAGTAACATCGCATTTCTTTCTCCTTAATCTTCAATTGAAGCATTCTCGATTATTCGAAAATTTCGATTTTCCGAAAGAGTGTCGGTCCTAATTACTTCGGATAATTGATGTTCTACTGTATATTTATTTTGTATAGGGGAGACTAGTACACAGTGAGACATAGTACACAGTGCACTGTAAGAAAAACGGACTAAAAAACGGAAATACTACTGGCAATCTAGACGCCAGTACTATTTCCGTATTTTAACGGGAATTTTTACCCATAAATTACAGAAAAATTTCCGTTTTTAATCAGGAAAACGGAAAAGTTTCTGTAATTTATGGGTAAAAATTCCCGTAAAAAACAAAAATAGTACTGGCGTCTAGATTGCCAGTAGTACTTCCGTTTTTTAGTCCTTTTTTTACAGTGTGAGACAACAGCCACTTAGACATATAGTTGTAACTTTTTCTCCGAGATGGCACATACAAATAACGACCTCATCTTATGCAACACGTGGATGTAGTTCAGGTACTTCAGTTATTCGTCTGACAAAATAGTAAATAATTCTTTATTTTATAGTAGTTAAAGTTACATAAAGGTCTATTTTAGTGTTTATTTCCTCCAGTATGACATATATTTACTTAATCAAACCTAGCTATATCTAATAATAGACTATTTCGACAAAAACGACATAAAACTTTTAAAGCGATGAAATTGATGTAACAGATGTGGCATCCATTTTCTTACAACATAACGAAAGTACACACTAAGACATGTCTCATTGTGTACCTACTATGTGGTTCTGATGTTAAAAATAGTTATTTATTAATAAAGCAAGGTTTTCCTCCCTCTCTCTTATTCTGTGTGTGTGTGGGGGGGGGGGGGGGCGTACGATGGCAAAGGAAATCTACTAAACGTAAGAGGCTGAAAATTTGCATGAAGGTAGTCCAAGGTCTGTCATTGTCCACCCAAGGCTCATGATTTTAATATTTTGAAAATCAAGAAATATTAATTAGAAATCACAAACTGCAGAAAATTATTGCTAGTGTGTGGAAATGTATGATTTAAGAAAATATATACATTGTCTCACTGTGTACCACTTTTGGTACACTGTGAGACATTTTCCGATACTCCGTTATGCTGATTCTGTGCTTTTATAAATAACTTTTTCAAAACCATTTATACATTAATGTGTAGCATATTTGTGTAGCATATTTGTGTAGCTTGAAGATGTAGGAAATTTTTTTTCAAAAGAATAAAAATCGTCGCAATTCGTTAAGTAATAATAATTTTCGTCTCTCTGTGTACTACCCTCCCCTGTATATTACTGTGGTTTTGGAGTGGATTACTCTTTGTTATTTTTTATATTAATTATAAACCCATATTGTGTGTCTTCTTTTACCTGTGGTCTCGTTGACTGGCCGAGAGGAGCTTTCCGCTGGGGGAATTTAACCTTAAAACTACGGGTTGGCTGTCTAGTTGGAAGTTCAAGTGCGTGAAGAAAAGTTTTTACTGTTTTTAACTAATTTGCTAGCAAATTCTTGTGTCATTCAAACATTTCAGAATTTTACGAATAGAAATACTTTTTCCCTGAAAGGTTTAACAAAGTTATGTAGTTATTATTTAACCTCATAACGGTCGCCTTAAATTACGGTTTAAAAATTTAGATTGCCTATTGCCACCACTTTTTTGAAAAAGAAATATTCATCTTCTTTAATGATAAGTAAAATGATACCAGAATAAAGCCAATTACACTATTTTATAAAACTGGTGCCAATCAAAAAATCTGAATAAAGCACACAGCCCGTCACAGCCCGTGAATATCACGGAGCGAGAATTAAAGGGTTAAAGTTTTTTTAATCAGTGTCCTACCAGATATCAGTAATACCTTTATTATACTACTTTGACTCCTAACAAATTTGATAAAAAAACAGAAATTACTTTAAAGAATTACAGATTATTAACGATATTCAAAAATACTTATTTCTAAAATTTATATTTGCAATGTACCTTTATTTAAAATTTAGAAATACAAATTATAAATATTTTAACCAAGAAAACAGAGACCTATTTTTATTCTGATAACTTCTTTTGATTATTACAACTAAAAATGAATATCAAGAGTCTAAAAACATTACTTTAATTAGAAATTTGATAAATTGTTATTGCATTGTAAAATGAAATTAAAACGTTTTATTTTCTCATTTCCAAACTCCATATCAATCAAAAATTAAATTAATTGGATTGGACAAAGATATGAGCTTTTATTCAAATAATCAAGCTGTATTGAACATACTATTTTGGTTTTAAATTAAAATGCATTGTTCTGTAGTGTATGTTTGATTTCAGTATTTAATTACAATATTTCTTTTTCCTGTGTGATAAATTGAAAAATGAAAATAATTAACTATCAAGGTTAATTCCTTAAACTTATTTAAAAATATGTTTCTAATGCATAGTTATTGCGCCTACCTTTTATTGTAATTTTCAGTGTATGAAGATGTAGTTTTGATGAAAGCATAAGTGAATATTTAGAAATATTTTATTTCCAATATATTGATAAAGGAAACAAACGTGAGTATTCATTAATGCAATATTA
>CAWVRF010001012.1:0-38000 GCA_963932465.1 Maratus speciosus | reverse complement strand
GGAAGGTTTTAAGAGCTGTGTTAGTAATTTTATCATATCCAGGAGTCTTACGTTTTTTAAGTTTTTTCATAATATTATAAATAACAATGGGTTGGATGGTAAAGGGGGGATCATCGGGGGGATTGCCAGGAAAATGCGAACAGTTCCGTTGACTTCATTGAGATGAGTTGGACTTGCGAGGGTCAGGATAGGGGGAAATGGAGTTGCATATGAGTTAGCCAGCATATTAGCTTTATCTTGATCAGTGTAGGCAGTAGAGTTGTTAGCTGTAAGTGGAGGCATGGGTGTAAAGTTTTTGTTAAGTTTTCTTTTAAGAAGCAAGACAGGATTATCCTCGCAAGCTAATGTTTTAAGAAAGTTATTCCAGTTTTTTTTTTCTTTTTCTTTGTACAGACTATTTTTTATTTTGTTGTTAAGCCAATCGAGAGGGGGTTAAGGGAGGGATCTCAAGAATTTTAAAACTGTTGCCGGAACAGTTTACGTTGTTTTATGAGGTTATAAATATAACAGGGAGGGATGAAGGGAATTGTTATTTTTAAAGGTATTCAAAGTGGGAAAATGTTGGGCGTTAATGATGCGGGAGTTGAGATGTTCAACCAGCTGTATCAATATCGGTTGTAATGTTGATTTCTGGAAAAGTAATGTCTTGAGTATTAAAGTAATCAGTGAATTTTTTCCAATCTATATCCACGGAAGGGGAGGGGGCATAGAGAGAATTAATAATATTAATTTTAAAATAGACCGGGATGCGATAAGAAGAAAGACCGTTAATACAGTAGAAGAAATAGGGTATGGAAGATTTTGCGAAAGAGCATTAGGCGCAGTGTGCGTTGGTGTGGATGGTGCATGTTGGCTTAAATTTAAGTGTTAGACTAAATTATGAAGAGCGGCACCCCGCTACCATTTGGCATGGCAATTTCAGCGTCCGCTTTTGGCAATGTAATCGCCTACAAAAAAACAGTGTTTGTGTTGTGAAAAAAGCTGTTTAAGACTATTTACGGAGAAGTTACTAGTGAAGGAGAACCTCTAGAACACAGGAGAACCAGTAGGTGGAGCATAAATAGAGGTTAAGTTAATGTTTATACGAGGAAGCTGTAAAATTATACTTGTGTATTCTAAATCATTAAAGGTGTTACTCTGTGTTTGATAACGTGGAATGTGATGTTTGATGTAAATTACTGTGCCACCTCTGTGCGTGCAATCAGCACGGTGTGTGTGGAACCCTATACGCAGGGATGTTAATACACTGGTTATCAAAAATTAAGGAAAAGTCACAAAATGCTAATTTTCAAATAGCGAACACTCAAAAGGAAATAATATAATTCAAGTAATTACTATCTCTACAACACAGCTAGTCCATATAACATCTCATTCATGTCAGACATGGTCACAAATGTCACAGTCACTACGGTGAAGCAAAAAAATAGGAAATTCCATACCTCTCATTATGAGTCTCAAATGATCACTATATATGAGTCCACTGAGACGTCACTCTGTCTGCTGCTTTGGGACGAGTCCCCATGTGACTTTACAATGTAGCTACATTGTGACTCTCATGTGACTGTCATTTGTAGACTCAATTTCCAAGTCATCGTGAACGCTACATTGTGATAAGTTACCAAATAATGTCGCATTAAAGTCACATGATGACTTTCAGGTGACAGAGAGACTACTGTGAAGTCACCATTGTGCTCTTTTGGGAAAAACCTCCATGTGACTATAATATGATTTTAGTTGGGGACTTATCATAATGCAACGTTCATGATGACTATGAAATTGAGTTTCAAAATGACAGTCACATGAGAGTCACAATTTAACTACGTTGTAAAGTCACCGGGTGACTCGTCACAAAGCAGCAATCACATTGACTTGTCAGTGAAGTCACATAATGATCATTTGAGACTCATAATGAGATGTATGGAACTTCCTATTTTTTTGCTTCACCGTAGTGACTGTCACACTTGTGACCATGCGTGACATGAATGAGATGTTATATGGGCTAGCTGTGTTGTAGAGATAGTAATTACTCAAATTATATTATTTCCTTTTGAGTGTTCGCGTATTTGAAAATTAGCATTTTGTGACTTTTCCTTAATTTTTGATAACCAGTGTATTACAAGTTGGAATGAAAGTTTTTTGCAGAAAAATAGCGTCAATTTGGAGATGATCATTAATGAAAAGTTTAAGTTCTTTAATTTTATTCTGTAAAGAGTAGTATCCTGTATGTTAAATTCCGTAGCTAAAGTGTCGTGTGCGCTCATAATGATGAGCATTTTCTTTATGGGGTCGGTACAATTTTTTGTAAGTTTGGCTATATTTTTGAAGCATTGTATAAATTTGTTAAATTTTAGTTAATCTTTCATCTCCTGAAAAGTCTTAAAAATGTATTTGAGTCAGTAGTATAATTAGAAATAATGGGTTTTTTTGTTGCTATAGAATTGGTGTTTTTGGCTTATTTTCAGTGTTGCTTTCAGAGTTAAGGTTTTGACTGGAAGAAAGGATTGGAGCCGGAGCTTCAGCAGGTTCTTTAATTATATTGTCAGGTTTTTTAGCATCTGGCTTAAGGACATAATCATAATTTGATTATAATCCAGCCATTATGTTAGGGATGACTTTGGGTTTTTCATTTCGGTTAGTTTTTGAATCAATCCGTTTTTTGTAATTCTGCGGGGGTTTAGGACACTCACGGTAGGTTGCCACATGCTCACCAAAACAGTTTGAGTACTTGGGGTTATGTTACCAAATTTATCACAATTTGGAGTGAGATGTTCTTCAAAGAACTTTGCGCATTTTGGTGGTATGTGGCAAATTTCAGAGAAGTGGCCAAATTTTTGACAGCGGTAATATTATACTAAACACACATACTACAATATATATTATAACACACATTCACACATAAATAACGTCTACATTCAACAGTTAAAGGTATATATATATATTTTACAGACATACATACAATAAATACAATAAACCCAACTGGAGTGAAAAATTAGCCAGAGCCTGGAAACGAACTCGGGACCACAGTATACAAGACTGCTGCTCTAACCACTGCCGAAATCTAAATTTCGGAATAGAAAAAAGCGACAATTTAATCAATATTAGTCATTATGGATATGAACATACCATCCACGTAATTAGAAATATTTTTACCCGACTGAAAAGAAAGGTTATGTGTTTCACGCGTATCTGTGTAAGTGGATTTCTTTATACCCTCGAAACCTCCCAACGGCTGGACAGATTTTAAGGTCTGTAACAATTCGTCTTAATGGCCCGATGGTTATAGGCTAGGTTTTGTTTTCATAAATTCAAAATGGCACTTGCAAAATACAAAATGGCGATAGCGACGAAAAAAAATACGCACCCTATTGAGTGGCATATCATTGGATAGGTCTTTCAAAATGAAGACGATGTTTCTTTGACAATTTTACAGTCAGAAGCTCCGTTAAAATATTATACAACCTGGAAGTTGTGTATGTAGTAGGATCTCTAGTTTTACTGCAACTCTAACAATCATAAACATCTATAGACCTCATCAAAACAGTGTTTATAGATAGAAACTATCAATTAAACACAACTTAAAAGTCATCAATACAAGTAAATAAAAAATTAGGTAAGTAATATAAACAAGTAATATAAAAAAAAATATTTTAAGTCAATTCCTACTTAGGTCAATAAGATAATTTTTTTCTCCCATTCTTCTTTCCTCTTGAGTTGCACTTAAAATGTCTTGATAAAGAAGAGGGCTCTCTCGAATATTGAAAATTATTTAATTTAATTTAATTAATGAGTTAATATTTGAAAAAAAAACTGGATTAACATCAAGTGTCATCCAGTACAATTTAAAAAAAAATTATTTGAGCTTGATTGAATGAATAATAAGTATTTTATTAACGATTGAAATTTTGAACAAGATATATACAGCGAGAGTGTGAGCTAACAGTAGAAATTGAAAACAAATAGTTTCACATTGATGAAAAATAATTAATTAGTTCGCTTTTTACGCAGTCGGTTTTTTTTTTAATTTAATTGTTTATTAAATAAAATATATCTCACGACTTGAAAAAATACGGGTCTCATGTTAGATAAGTATAAATCAATATAAAACATATTTTTGCCTTCAATGTGATATTTCTTTTGAAAAAATATAGCTATTAAAATATTTGTTTCAGTGAAAATTAACTTAAAATATCCATAATATATATTCTGCAATAGTTAGTATCTAATGCCATCTGTTTTCAAAACTTGAATCAGTTATCCGCTGAATTTTCTTATTTGAGTATAATGTTCGCGAATACACATGCGGATTTGAAAGAAGATTTAGACATTTTTTGAAAAGATTTCATTTAGTCCTCCAGCCACCGGCGACTTTTTCAATGAGTTTTCTTTTTAATTAAGATTGTTGGATTCCCACCACTTCTTTGAAGCAGAAATTGTCACTTTACTTGATTACAGATTCAACAAAGTGAGAAGAAGCAGAATTATATGCTTTTAAAAAAGTGGAGGGGATCAAGCAATCTGATTTTTTTTTAAAGCCCACATGAACCGCGGATAGAGGGTTCTATATTTTATCGTAAAATATTATTACTACATTATTAAAAACAAGCCCAAATATCAAAGGAAAACAAATCAAAACTATTAAGAGAAAACAAGCAAAACTATTAAGATCAAACAACAAATATTAAAAAAAAACTGTTGCAAAAATGTTTCAGTATTTATTTAACGTTTACAAATAAACCTAATTAATGTCTTGTTTTAAAGAATTTTCAGAAATTGTTAACTAATAATTCTGGAATTATTACATATCACTGCGATGCTGCTGATAAAAGCAATTTATCCTTATTTACCCATTTAGTGTTCTTGTATTTAATAAATGTCTGTTTCTGTCAGCTGCATATAAAGACTATCTATTTAACTTAAATACCCCTTTTTACACAGAAAAGTCCCTTTTAACCGTCATTTATTGAGGAAATATGCCTAAGACTATTAGAATATAATTGCAAGATATAGACGTATACCATTATGCTCCAAAACTGATGATGGGTTAATTATTCAATGGATTTCCGCAACACCAACATAATTTTATTTTTGTATTTTTGGTCATACTCAGATACAAGATATTTAACACAGTTTCGAAGTGTAAATGACATACCATTTTTATTCACACATTCGAACACAGTTGAAAAGTGTTTATGCATTCGGTTCAAACGCAGTACTCACTTCTACAGCGCTGTTGATGTACATTCTAAATTTATATAACTTATTTGAAAATGTAATTCTGAACACAATAGGCAAAATCTCTCAAAACCTCTATTTACATATGGCGTGTTTTAAGAACGAAATGAATTATTTTTAACTAGGTGTAAGATATGCATTATATTTCTAATTTTTCCAAAGTATCTCTTCTCAGAAATATTATTACATGACTGTTTTTCTTTGTTTATTTAGTGTTTTGAATTTTAAAAGGGGATTAAATTTCAAATTGCAATAAAATATTTTATGATATAAAAATGATTTCATAATTACTTTCCATTGTTTTATCACCGGTTTAATTTTGTCTCTCAATTCAAATTTCAGAAACTAAGAATGGAGGATTTACATATTTTAATCGACTAAAACCACTCAGATATTAAACTTTTTCTGAATTTTAAAAGTCATTCTATTTTCAAACAATTAAGAAAAATAATGCGTACAGTATAGATTATGAAACACTTTCCGACACTTCCTGAAAGCTTTAACGAAACTTCTTTACTTAGGGAAATAAGGTAAATAAGATAACTAAGTAAACATTTAAAAATCTGATTTCAGTACTTACCGACCATAGCCAAATATGTATTCCAATTCTTTTGAACCGGCCTGTATTTGATCTGTATGTTGATATATATACTATATAATGGGAAAATTTAGTTTAGGAAGAAAACGTATAACAGGTCGAAATTTTTCTTTCAGCAATTGATACAATTAATTGAAAAAATACTTAAATACGTTTGTACTGCCCTGTAGTTTACATATTACCTTTATTACATGCCACTATTTAGCTAAAATTTAATTCAAACTAAAATACTCCTAAAACTACTGAAACCACATTTCCAGAAATTATCATCCATAGGCGCTATGTATCCGATTCTTTGCTTAAGAATGTATATCATTTTATCTATATTCTGCAAACTTTTTTTAATAGACTAAATGCTGTTCAACGTAAAAATGCATAACTCGTTTAAAAACCACCTTTAACTAATTTGCGCTCATATCCAGTAACCCTTACGAATTGTTTTGTGTAGCCCTGTATATGAATTATAGCATTTATACACACTATATAGTATGCATAAATATAATGAAACATAAAAGCGCATATCATAATTAAAAATACATTTCCAGCAATCACCGCTAATGCACTGTACTTCTGATACAATATACTATTTGAAAACTTCTGTGTGTCCCTGTAAATGTTATGCACTTCGTAATATACATGAAATAACTTATAGTAAACCTCAGCGACGTATATCAATTTCATTATATGTGAAATAGTTTAACATAATTAAAATACGCCCCAAACAATTCCCCCCTTCCTCCCTGTATTATTATGTAACGGAATTCTTTTGTGTGGCCCTGTAAAAGACTATACTATTCTTTGCACCGCATGTTATACAGAATGAATGTTTTAGTGCACTTCATACATGTATATCAATTTTGTTAAGTTTGGATGCGTGTTACATCATTAACCCGTTAATAGTCGCGCGTTGGTCTTTTCCACGCCCGAAATTGGCTATCTTCCTGTAACTCATTTCCCGTTAAAGTTACGATAGCGAAATTGCGTGTAGCTGACCTTGAGTGTTCACACTCTTGTGTAGTAAAATTGCAAGTCATTCCTGCTATTACTTAGCATTTTATCGCATTCTTAAGTTTCAATCGGTCTAAATGACCGCGTTGCGACCACTTGCGTTAGTTGAATTTTCCCCCTTTCCCATTTCCGCGAAATCTGTGGGGGAAAGTTTCTTCGAATTACGGACTCTCTGCCTGTTGTTATTTCGTCTCTTTCTTTCTTTCTATTTTACCCGTTCATAGAGTACTTTTTTTACTTTTAGAATGTGACTTAAAATTGTTTTATTATATTAGTTGTGAAGTCAGTTCGCACAAAAATCTGATGGATGGTCACTTACATTTTTTTTATTGTCAAACATTGCGCGAATAAATTCTCAAATTGATAACCGTTTAAATATTGAAATAAAAGGGAAATTCATCATCATTATTTGAAAGAACTTACTTTCCATTTATTACCGGAACATGTAAATACAGACAATAACACTGCCAAACCATTAAAAGAAAGAGAAGAGAATTTTGTAGGAATCAGTAAAAAAATTGCCGTCTCTCCAAAATCTGAAAAGTATCGTTTTGTACAATAAAACAAATTCGAAAGATAAAACAATTTTCTCAGAAATGTAGTATGTATATTACTTACAGTATGAAAATTTAACAATAGATAAATTTTAGAAAAATACTTAAAATATTTTTTTTAAATCATAGTATAAACATTCACTGAAGTGCGAAGAACATGTATATAATTTATTTGTACAATAAGAAAAATAATGAGAATTTTATAATGTAGGTTAGAAATTACGCAAATAAAAATATCTTTTGGATAATTCAGTGAATGTTTATACTATGATTTAAAAAAAAATATTTTAAGTATTTTTCTAAAATTTATCTATTGTTAAATTTTCATACTGTAAGTAAAAACACATTTTTTTTTTAACAATGCCGCAGAAAATGTTTTTTTATTATTATTATTGAAATACAATAGAGGCTTGGGGACGATATCTAACAAATTTTAATTTGTTGTCCTTCATCAATTGTTCAAACTATTTTTCAGAATTTTTTTTTCCGGAATATGAGAGAAAATTCATTTAAATTAAATTATTGCTGCATATGTATAATTTCGGAGAAAATTTTCTTATTGTTTTTATTATTTTAATGAATGTTTTTATAAAACAATAAATTATAATATTAATACCTTATTATGAAATGTACAATTGAATATTTATTTTAATTAAATAGTTGCTCTAAAATACATCCCTATTAAAATGAACCTTTCAGTGATTATATTAATTAAAATAATTTATCCATCTTAGGATTTAAATCTACAATTGCAAATGTATTTAAATTAAATATATATTTTCAATAACTTATTTATTATTTGCTTTATATAAGCGAAGTTCGTATCCAGATTTTTATTCAAGGGCGCTGCTCCCACCCTAAAATAAGTAAAAAAACTACAAATCGTGCATTTCATTTGAAAAATGGATTTAATCACAAAATCTCGCGAGCCCCTCCCCTTCCTCTCCCCCCTCATACACACACAGATACCCCACAAAATAAAGAAATAAATAAAACGTAGTTACAACATTTACATTTATAATTTCGAAGTTAAGTATTTTTTTACCTTTTTCTTTATTATATATATATATATTTATTTATTTATATAATTATACACTTTTAATAATATTTGGTTTATGTGGTGTTCGTGATTTCATAATTATTGGTCATTTTCATTATTTTTCAATGGTATTATTGTACAAAAAGTTTATATGTATATTGTCTTTAATTGTTTATTGCATCAAATTTGATGGTTTTCATATGTTTTAAATGAATTAATCGTCCGCAATATGCTGGTGAATTAGTGGTATTGCATTTGATTTTCTGTTGCATGTCATATGTTCCATATTTACTTTCAGTTTAATTGTTCAATTTAATGTCAGTGTAATATATTGATGCAAAATTTATTAATTTTATTTTATTAAATGGATAGAGAGTGCCGGAGTATCATAAAAATCTACCTGACTCTTGATTCTGTCCTTCCAAAATAATAATAATAATAATAATAATAATACCCCTATCGCGAATTTAGATTCATATTCGAAAATGTTTTCCTACTAATTATTGATTCATAGTAACATCAGAAATTCAATCAAATCATTTACTATTTACTTTTAAGTATTTATGCAAAACGAAGAAAGAGTTATAAAAACATTTATCTAGATGCCAACTGAATATGTACTTAAGCGCAATAAATAATTGCTGTAAAAAGTTGTAAAATGAATAAGTGCTGTAATCTTTTAAAGTTCAGTCAATATTTTCACCCTACGTTATCCGTTTTCGATCATCTGATAACACCGGCAAGTTTCCCCTTCGTTTTCGGCCTGCTGGTAACGGCGGCAAATGGACCGAACGCGACTACTAACGTTCTAAAAAATGTCGCGACTACTCTCGGGTTAATAATCCTTTTAAACGATTTATTCCCATGTAACGGAAAAATTTTGAATGTCCCTGTAAATGAACTAAACACGTTTCAAACTTAATTTGAAATAGGGAGCATGCTATCGTGAACAACAATAACCTCCAAAAATTTCAGGGTAATCCGAGTATATTTACGGGAGTTAGAACGCGGCCAGACGGACAGACAAACCGAAGTCATAAACACTTTTCACCTTTGTTGGAAAGTGTTAAAAACGTTTGGGCTGATAAAATGAAGCCATACGAATTTAATTTCCTCCTTTTTAAAAATGAGTACATAAAACACTTTTTTTTTGTACTATGATTTAAATAACGCTAACATGTGGTACTGTACATTACAATGTGCATTATCTTATTTTTCTGTTTAATTATTACAATATTACACATACTATGTTTTGCTTAAAAAAAAAATTCAGTGACCCCGCTCGATTTTCTGAGCAATGATTTACGTGTACTGAAAATAAATAGATAGTGTTTTTTCTTCTAAACTTATGTCATGTACAATCAAACAGGTGGGGGTGGGGGCTAACAGAAAGGTGTTCGCTTACTTCCCTACCGGTAGGTAAACTGTCAATCACAAAATGGCTTAGATGCCTTATGTTCCCTCAGCCGTTGTTTTGAATTGTTTGGCGATTTTTTGTTGGCGTGTTGGCGGTATTTGTAGATATGACAACCTCGATATGTGGAACCCCGTGTAACGTGTGCATTCTGACGTGTTGTGTTCTGGCAACCCCTGAGAAGTGGTGGATTTTGCGGCTGTATTTTGATATCGTGTTGTACCGAGCTGTCTTTTTATTTCCATGTTAAATTTATTGAATGTATTTGACTGACTATAGTTTCTGTAATCCGTTTAAATGCTTTTTCTGAAGTAATTAAGAAATATGAGGAAATTTTGAGAAGAATAGTAGGTTTATTTATTGTGTCTCAATGCGAATTCATAAGCCTAATTTGGAATATGACCGTGGTGTTATGAGAGAGATTTCGTGCTAGAGCTTTCAAGAAAAGCAGATATCTGTTAAGGTATGTTGATAATTTTATGTATATTTTGCTGCTTTAAGAGTTTTTTTACATTTTAAGCAGAAAGCGGGAACTGCTGAATTTTAAGAATGCTACACCGGGAGAACTGCTGAATGCAGTGATGTCTCTTTTCGGTTAATATGCGCGAAGCGCTCATACAAGATTACTGATTCCCACTTTAGCGAGTATCGTTTTTTATGTATATTTTGCTCCTTTAAGAGTTTTTTACATTTTGAGATTGCTAGAAAGCGAGAACTGCTGAATTTTGAGAATGCTACACCGGGAGAACTGCTGAATGCAGCGATGTTTTTTTTCGGTTAATGTGCGCGAAGTCCTCATACAAGATTACTGATTGTCACTTTAGCGAATTTTGTTTATTTACATTTTATTTTCGTTAAGCGAAACATGCGTATAAATCGGTGCTTGGCGACATTTACTACTTGGCGGAAAAGGGGTTTTCACGCCAAGAAAAATTTCAAGATGGCGGCCGTGGGAACTTATGACATCAGTTCCCACAAAATACAGGCAAAAACATCTGATATCGAACATGCTCAACCAAACTTCGCAAGGTTCTGCCAAGGATAGAGTTAGTGGCAGATCAATAAACACATTTTAAAAATGCATTTTACAAATTAACTTTTTGCTGACTTTATTTTACTTAAAAATAGAGCTAGTATGCAATTCCTATATACGGTACAAAACAGAATAATATACAATAATATACCGGATGTCCTAAAAAGGACTGACTGATTTAGTTCGCATTACAAACAATGGCGCTACGATCAATAGACGCTAATTTCAGGCTCGATTTTCGGTACTTCGGGACCCACTCAATACATTTCCGCATGGAAGAAGAGAAAGGCCAAAAAATCGAGCCTGTATTTAGCGCTTATTGCTTACAGCGTCATCTATTGTTTGTAATTCGAACTAAATTCTAAAATCACTGTAAAAAAAACTTTTGACCTCATGCATAACCCTCCTGCATGATTTTTTTAAATATATGTCACTGTTTGCAAGTTATTGAATTTTAAAATCAATCAGTCCTTTTTAGGACACCCGGTAGTAATATTCCATATTATTCTTATACTGAACCTTCAACATTAACAAAATGCTTTTGAACTCTATATCTAAAGATTTATGCAAAATAAAATGCAATGGAATTGGCGATTTTAGAAATCGGAACTCCCTTTTTGACGCAATATTTAACATATTTTTTCACATTTTCTTGAAGATTTTCCCAAATCAAAATACGCTCTGAAAATGGTTTCAAGATGTATTAAAAACCTAACCGTCGGCTGAGTTTTACGAAGAACTTTACACTCGATATACAATTTTGGAAAATTTTATAAAAAATTCAAACACCTTTAATTTAGTAATTTCAAAGTTTCTTTAAAGTTACTTAAAAGGAGTATCTTTAGATGTCAATGACCCTGGTTCATGGAGCTATGAAGATTAAAGGAGTCGACATAAATGACGTAATATGGTGCCATTGCTACTCCCTTCCTTGTCCACCATATATAGCCCTTAGAGACTTCTGATTGGACTGCTATCGGTCAAAGTCAAATATGGCGGACGCAGAAGAGGGGAAAAGAACTCGTTTTTCAACATCAATACTTTCCACGAAAGAAGATGGTTATGTCTATTCCTTTCCTATTCATAGCTCTATGCCCTGGTTTGATCCCAGCCTTGGACACATTTTCACTCTGCTGCTTTTACACCTTTTAAGCAAGTTGAATATAAAGTTCAAATTAATATATTAAAGGCGTGCGAAATTTTCTAAAACAATGTCCAAATTTATATATAGGTTTATTCAATTTCTGTAATCCATGCTTCTTTTAAGTTTTGTGTTTTCCTCAGGGTTCGTGGAGCATGAAATATATCCCATCGTGTGCTGCGTTTGCAGCCTTGCTAACTGATAAGAATAAGAATAGCTAATCCTGGTATGGTCTTGGCAGCTCGGTGATCGAGCATTGGAGTGTAAAGTCAATGACCCTGGTTCTATCCCAGGCTTGTACAATTTTCACTCTGTTGCTTTTAAACCTCTTAAGCAAGTTTAGTAAAAATTTCAAATTTCGAAATTTCAAATCTTTACAGTGGTAGTTATAGTGGTCCATAACATATTGGTCTAATGTAAGTTCAATGAAAAATACAGTTTGGCAGTTATGCTGTGCACACGCATACAAACACACACAAATCATTATTAGTATAGTTTCCTTATGCTATGTGTTTGGAAAGTAAACATATTACAGTTTGAAAGCTGATACTTCTTCAATGCAACACATTCTTTTAAAAAAGTCATATTTTTATTTTGCTATAAGATATTGAAACAGAATCTTTCTCATAGAATTAGTCCTAAAATTGTAAATTTACGACTTAAAAATTTCTAAAGATTAATATAACCTATAATGCCACTCCGCATATAAACCGTAAAATATTTTTAGAAATCCTTTCGTAAAATTACTCAGTTTATTACAAACTTTCATTTGATTCAACTCGGCTTTTGTTTGTAGTGATGGAATTTTGCAATCAGTTTTTAACATTCTTCCTGATATGCAGGAATTATAAAAATTATGTAAATATGCGTGCTTCCGACGGCAATACAGCTTAATATTTTTACAATTTTATCTAATATTTCAACTTTATAAATAATTACGCCAATTTGAAAGCATTTTTCAGTTAGGCTGTCACAGACGAGTTATTAATAAATCACCAAATATCCTCAGTATCTTGTATAATTGCATGGGACACATTGCAAAAACAACATGTTTAATTATCCGCCCATAAATACTTGCCAAAATAGGACAAATCACTGTGAAACTGCAACAATGGAATAAGACTAAAAAAAACGAAAATAATACATAAATAAAAAAGAAGTATTATACGTATTAATAATATTAATTAAGTAAATAAGAAAATATATATATATATATATATTAAATGCGCTATTATCCGTTATAGTTTAATATTAAATAATTTACGATTATACGGTGAGAACTGAATATAGAAATGTTAAAATGATAGTTCAAATAATGTTTAATATATTGTGTTGCCTTATCTTAAAGAAAAAAAAAAGACAAATTATACATATTTTTAAAAATAAGTAACATTTAAGTTCTTTCTTCTAAGGGAAAGAAAATCTGTAAATTTTTCATCATCGATCGCCACGACAAATTAATTTATTGTAACGGAATTTTTTTCGAGAAAAAAATTATATGCAGAGTCAAAAAATTAGGCGTAAATTTCAGTATGAACATTAAATGCTAATTTTAAGTACGCGAATACTCAAAAAGAATTAACATAATTCGAATAATTACTATCTCTACAGCACAGCTAGTCCATATAACATCTCATTCATGTCACACAGTCTCATCAAGTGTCACAATCACTACGGTGAAGCAAAAAAAAAAAAAAAAAAAAAAGAAAAAAAAGAAAAAGAAAGAAATTACACGCATTCACATAATTGATTTTCGCACGCATTGGACGAAACAACTTTTGATCTAGAATGAAAATATCGGCTAAATTTTGAAGATTTCTAATACTCATTCAGGTATACGTTCTATGGCAAAATTACGGTTATTTTCTATAAGAATGGGGCTCATCGACTGAAATAATGTTATTCTGTTTAGATAGATGCCTAAAGAAAATATCTAATTATCACTCAACTAAGAATAATTTTTACTAAATTTAATGTTTATAGACAAATAATTTATAACATACGTTTTGCGCTAAGTCATTAAATGAAAAAATACTAAAAATTCCTTTTTAGGAATCATTATCCGAGTATCAAACAAGATTCATTATTTATATTTTACAGTTATTCAAGGTTCAACATTTTTTACAAACTAATTCTAAGGTTGAATAAATGTTTTTTCAATTGAGTAATTATTGCTTTAATGTTATCATTCTAAGAATTTTACATCACGACAGTAGAATCCTTCGAAGAATATAAAGTTTCATTTTATTACAAAATATAGAAATATCAGAATCTTACATCTTTAATCTCGAAAAAATTTTATAAATGAAAATTTTCTCAAATTTTTTCGAGTCAAATTTAAATTTATACTATCGCACGACTTTAAGTTATATGCCTTAAATCTTCAACTTCTAAAGGATAAAAAATATATAATCTTGCTCGTTTGCCTTACTTATTTACTTCATTTATTAGACAATATATTCCGGAAAACAGTAATTTAATTTCTCAGCACCCATCATTTGCGCACAGTTTATTGATAAAAGGACTATTTTTTAGCTAAAGTAAAAACATTGATTAATTTTTGAATTTCGTTAAAATGTTAGTCCTTGGAAAAATTATTTCATAATTAAATTGGTTGCATAGAGCTGAATTTTTCAAAAGCCTTCATATTTAAAGCTTTTATTAAATATTCTTTCATGTAGGAACGTGTATTCAATAATGTTAATTATTTTCTTAATTTTTTCATGTTTAAAATTCCGTAAAAGGTCAATAAAGGATTGATTAATTTCTAAATAGCTAAACTGCTTCACACATGAGCTGTTCATGAGTTTCTGAACGTTTTTATTCCTTTAATTCGCTATATGCATTTGTATGGAATATATCACTAGTACTGGAATTTATATTTGTGCATATAGTGTGAAACTCCAGTTACTGAACCTAACCAGTAAGAGACAGATCAGCAAAATCTAACTCAAGTAAGTATTTCCTTTTAATATTTTGCAACATAATGTCATATAGTAGTAACTTAATCATTTATTTTCATTTTGGAGTTAACTTATTAGGGCTAATAAGCCAAGAACATACTCAATGAGAAAGAATCTTTTGAGAACAAAAAAAGTAGTATAAAGTGCCCATATTTCGTCCCCTTTCCTAATTTCGCCCCCCCTCCCTTAACTTCTCCGCTTCTGCGAAAGTGGCGCCAGTTATGACACAAGGCACAGTGGACAGAAGGTAGAAGGGGTCAATGTTGAAAGTTTCGTTTGCCAAGACGCATATATAAATTAAAGACGGCGAATATCCTATTTTTAGATGACCTGAGTTCTTATTAAGTCATTTACTGTACTGTAAGTATTTATTTCTTATTCATTGCATGTATTTTACGTTGGTAAGAGGCTGACAGTAGCATACAATGAGTTTTAGGACGCTCATTTCATCTTACGGGAACTGAAGCTCCGTCATATTGGGAAGTAGAGTGGTCCCAATTTCGTCCCCCTTGCAGTTCTTATTTTCGCCCCGGGGACGAAATTAGGAATGCTTTTTCATGATATTTTTTGGAATTTTTTCCTCGTGTTTGCATGGCAATGTTTCATTTTGTCATTCGTCCACTGACAATTAGTACATTTCTTTGTGCCTTATTTTAATGTAAATTAAATTAATTACTCACTTAGAAATAAATTTTGATTTAGTTATAAGTTACGCCTCGGCGTATTGGATTTTTTAGGGTGACGAAATTGGGACCATTTTTTCCTTTGCATTTTTTAGATACATTTGAAAAAAAAATTCGCATTGTTAAATTTTTTTTTGTACGATATTTGCCCATGTTTCTATATGCGTGGGTAGTTAGTCTATCTAAAATCCAAATTTGGTAGATTTTCACTGAAAATTACAACTTTCAAGGGCCTAAAAGTGACTGGGGGACGGTAATAGAGCACCTTACACTACCATTTTGAGTCATCCATCTTATTTCTAAAATTCAGGTAGTATTTTTTTAAATTAATTTGTAATGGTACCATTCTAAACGTATTCTTAAAATTTTACTTCTAGAAATTACTTAAAAGATGCAGACGTTATATTAAGACCATGGATTTTAGTTTCTATATTATTTAATTTAGCTTAATGGAGGTGACAGTTATTAGTTCTAGTTATTTCATTTCACTAGTCTCCGACAGAGGTTTTAATTATTGATAATATAAAAGAAACTTGAATCCAATTACTCGAACTGTTTAAAAAATATATAATATTAATTTATAGTGTAGTCAACATTATTAAAATTTAAATTGGGATCAGATCATTTGGGACTTACAGGTTAATAAATGTCAATTACTGGATATCTGCATTAATAATAATTTAAAACCCGAAAAAGAAACACATGCATCCGTAGTATAATATCATACATAAATAATTATTTTTATAGTAAGTATTAAAGTATTTTTTAAGCAAAAATTTCTTTAAATGTAATATATATATATATATATATATATATATATATATATATACATATATATATATATATATATATATATATATATATATATATATATATATATATATATATAATTTTTTTTTTTTTTTTTTTTTTTTTTTTTTTTTTTTATTTACTTTGCCAGTAAAGTGCTAGACACTTTGTGTCAGTTATTGATTCTTCAAAATAGGGTTGGTGTCAGTTACTGGATTTATTATTGTTACTGGAGTAACATAATTATGAAAAGAATTGATTTTTAATAATGGAATGTATAATTTTTGAGAATTTTGCTATCAGTATTTTTATAATGTATATCTACGTATTTTTGAAAAAGAAACAAAAAAAATGATTTAAAATATTGTAATATGATTTGAACAAGATCTAATCGTAAATGTGTCAGTTACTGGAGTTTTCACCTTAGTTAAACTAAGAGCGTACCGACATAGAATAGCCAAAAATTAAGGTCTCCAGACTCTTAAAATTCGAAAAAATGAAAAAAAAAATTACAATTTTAAACATTTAATGTCTTAAAATTACATAATTTTAAAACACAATTTTTATTGGGAGGAAAGATATAAGAATTTCCTTTCATTATATGAATTACACAGATGCAGAAAAATTACAAGATGCAGAATTAGCATTAACATGGAGCTTCAAACTGTCAGTAATTTGATAAGCAGAAAATTGGCACGAACTCTGAAGCTTACGCGCAGGGTTACTAAATACATTTTGCAACTGGAATAAAAAATTTTGTGCCAGCTTTTACATAATATCATAGGGGAGAGTAGCCGAATTTGGATCACATATTTTCAGGTGTAACTCACCTCATTTTTGGAATATCTGCAAAACATAACTACACGGGATCAATCTATTCATCTACTAGCTAAATAAATCTTTAGATCAATTTCTTTTTGAAAATCTTAAATTTTATTTTAATTTGAAAAAAATTGTTAAAAGTGGTCCAAATTCAGAAACTGGTCGCCTAAGTTGGACCCCCAGTTTCCTAAATTGGACCAAATAATATCAGGTTGTTTTAATGACAAGGCAATATATTTAATTTTATTAAAAGCAAAGTTTGCTATTAATGAAACAATCAGACAAAATAACAGCAATGAAATATAATGAAATCAAATGTCTGAAAATAAGAGTAATTAATTTAAATGTATGTTGTATTCAAAATGTATTCAAAATATAAATCAAAGTTATCAGAAATTAAGAATAGAAATTATGGGACTAATTGTCATTTACTTAAATATGATGCAAGGAGTGATGCAAAGCTTACAAATGAATTTCGTTTATTGATTTTTTTTTTTTTCAGCGTACACAATATGGAACCGTATTTGGCAATTTCTTAACCCTGAATCATTGCTATTTTATTTTTATTAGAAATTAGGCAAAACGAATCATCACTATCTAGATTTTTCTTTTTAGATTCTAAATTATTAGACATTTTTTACTTATTTTATTTATTTATTTATTTATTTATTTTGCAATACAAGTTTTCTTTACATTATAGTTGTAGTTCTTCCTTTCCATCCAACATTTTCTTGCTAATTGCATTACGCCTATTTTTTAAAATTTGACGTTTCAATTGCTATTGTGCTGTGATAGCTTCCTTTTTGTCGTTCTTTTTTGTTTTCGATTTTCATTTCAAGGTTTATTTCATATGGCGAATATGTTAACACAACTGTTTTTTGGATCCCTCTGTATTTTGATTTAACGGAATTAGCAAAGGGATAAAATTTCTAATGATTTTTTGGCTTTTGGGAAGGACATGTAGCTGCAGCCTTCTTTCATGTCAATTTGTTCACAACTTACTCCCTCCTTTTTGTTTCGTATATCTGTAACAGTTTTTGCTGTCACGGGTGTTTTTCTTCAAGACAGTTTGTCTGTGTCTTTTTCAACAGTATTTACAACATTATATTAGAAAATTTAGACATTATTTTCAACATTATATTAGAAAAGTGCCTAAAAAATATCTCCTATTGAAAAATACGCTACGATTAATCAAATGCAAACATGATATATTCAAAGAGTGTTGATTTCAGCCCCTCACCGGAGCCTTGAAATAACCACTCCCGCCCGGAAGGTTTATTTATGCGTTTTGTGTGCTTTAATGGCAAAAAAAGTTTAATTCCTCCCTCTAGAACTGTAAAAAGTCTGTCATCGCAAATATCCTCCAAGAGCAAAATGTTTGAATTCAACTCTGTAAACAAAATACACCGTAGGAATTATTCAAAGAAAATAAATACAAATACATACAAGGTAAAAGAAATTAGAAACAAAATTTATTGCATAAACATGTAAAAATATTTATGTTTATATAGGCCTAAGCTGAATAATAATAAAAAAAACCTGCATGGGGATACTAATTCATCATAAAATTAAAAAAAAAATATATATATATATATAGTGTACAAAGTATACTGTCCTCAAAATTCATTACTTACTTTTAAAATTTTTGATCGCATATCTGGTCCAATTTAATCATCTTAAATTTTCCCAATTACGGCAACTGCGCCATTTTTTAAAACAAATAATATCAAGACTAAGAACAAAACCGAAATCAATCAAATCCACGCGAAACATATGCGCAATATACAGATGAGTTCATATATGTATATGAAAACATAACAACTTATCTTAGTTTTAAAGTATTCACTTACATTTAGTAGGACAAAATTAGATCAAAACAGCTAATATTAGGTTTTTAAAAATTGTCTGAAGACAGCAAGAGGTAGGTTGTTGTTTCTTCTAATCATGAGTGACGTCATTCTGATGAGTAGGATTTCAGCGGTAGATGGAGTCTCTTCCTGTAATTAACGGCAGAATAACAACGGTCCAACTAAAGCGGCGGTCGAAATATGGCTACTCTCCCCTAGTACTTACCCTGAACCTAAATAAATTTGTATTTAAAGCATTTTTATATTTTTAATGCAAAGTTGTATTTAGCTAATACAGAATATTGAAAATTTCACCAATATAATCACCTAAACATATTTTTTTGAATAATAATTGAAATTTTAGGTTCAGTTTACACAGACTAACATGAAACAAACGTGTTGATAATTTCAGGAAAAAATATTCTTAAGTTTTTGAGATATCCTGCGCGTTATGCGCAAAAACTTCCTTTGAAGAAAAAAAAACTTCAACTTTTCGGAAATGCCGCTTCAGCTATTGAGCGGGTATAATTCTAAATGCCATAACTTGTGTTCTAATGGGAATTTCAAAGAAAAAATTATATCAAAAGAGGAATTATATCAAAAGAAAAAATTATATCAAAAAATTATATTAAAAAAATTATATCAAAAATTATATCAGAAAAGATGACTTTAACATCTAATAATAATAATAATAATAAATTTTCTAATATTTTGAAGTTTTAAGAATCCTGATACTCATTCAGATTAGACGATTTTGTTTAATGTTTAAATCGCTAAACTCGTATTCACCTTAATAAGTCGAGAAATTTGTGATATTTCTTGCGATTAAATGGCCAATAACTAAGTTCGTAAAAACGAAGTATTCGTCAATAAGCGGTTCGTAAAATCGATCGTCTACTACCAGTACTTACTGCTCGTAGCTGTATAGCAGTGGTGAATAATATCAATAGTTCTGACAAAATAGAACTAGGTCTGATTTGAATTTCTTATTTGATTTTTGTCGAAGTGATAATTCAGAGTAGATATGTGATACAGATCTATCACATATCCTTATTGCTTCAAAATTAATTTAATTCATTTATTTTTGGCTTTCGAAACATGTCGTTTTTTCCCTTCGTTAGATAAAATCTATTATTTAACTCGACGCTTAAAATCCATTTAGAATCTTATCAGTTTGTTTTTCTTTCTTTCAATATCCTCTAGGATTTAGTGCAGTATGTCTCAATTCAATTATTTATTATAGCTTTCCTAATAACATCCACGGCCGTTAATAATAAAATATAAATAGATAAATCAGATGCACCTGCTGCTGATTTCAATGAGTATTATTTTGTTTTCTTATTCTTTGGCATCGTCCACGCGAGATGAAATTATTTCTCATTTATTTATTTAAGTAAGTGACCGTTGAAATAATTTATCTAAAATACAAAATGAATGATTATTGATGCGGTGTTTAAATTACTTTTCATGTACATTAATTTTCTTTATCAGTAGTGTTAAAACATATCTTTCTCAGTATTTCGCAATTTTAGGTACCATTCATCGAACATAATCATTTTGTTTTGTTAATTTATGGCCGGCTTAGTGGCGTCGGTAATATACATATGTAGAACCGTTTTGTGGCAATCTGTCTGCATCACGCGATTTATTTATTGTTTTTTTGTTGGGATGCTAGATTCTGGGTTAATCATTTTGGCGTGTAAATATCACCTTTTGTCTGCTTTCCGTACACTAATTTTAGTGCTCAGAATTTGGCGATGTTGTGCGCCAAGTCTCATATGTTGCTTATGAATTCGCCCTCTTGAACTTCTGCTCTCAATCGGTACAGATGTAAAAGACCTTGTGGTCTGGGGGTACGCTCAGGCGTACCCCTCTTGCTCGTATTTCCTCTCTCCCATCTTATAGTTCAAAGTAAATGGGTAAAGTATTATGTCAAAAATGTTAAAATAAAGTTTCTAGTTCCTGTATCTTGGGTTGGAGTTTTTCTTATGCACTTTTACGAACCCGAACACTGTACTACACCATATGTTTTGGCCCATCGGCCGTTATTTTCTCCAACCTTAAAAAAAAAAAAAAATGCATAGAGAGAGAGAGAAATTCACCCTCCAGTGATTTAAAATATATATATATATATTTAGGACTGTTCTGTTCTTAAAGAATTATACCAGAAGAGCTGAGTTCCTGCATTTTTTTTCCTGTTCTATTGGATTGGAAGTCACCTCCCTTCCGCAACTTCGGGTCATGAATCACCTACAGACGTTCGGCGCTCCGTACGATGGAATGAGAAATGTGCGCTCCCGCTCTCGCTGGTCTTCTGGTTCGGACCTGTCAGCCTGTCTCCGGTCGGCGATGTCTTTCGGACCCCTCAACTTCCTCAGAGTACTTTATGTACAGGACTATGAATGGAATAAAATCTTCAAAACATCGGCTGCCTAGTCCTGACATGTGACATTTCCTGATTCGTCATAGATACGTTCTCCGGTTTGGGAAATCGTCTAAGTCTGTGATTCTGATCGCTGTGCTCACCTGCGAAAATTTCTCCTATTTGATCACAATGTCTGCTAAGACTATATTAGTGCATTTTTTTTTATATAAACACCGAGGTATGCGACTCAAGTATACTGGCTCAGTTTTACCAAGAAGGTGTTTCAATCCATTTTTTGCCTCTCACTCGAAATGAATCTCCTGCTCTACATTATTTTTTTGTATTTTGTGGTGCCAAAGTTGTGTCGAATATTATCTGCCAGAACCAAAAAAAAAGCGAAGTGTTGTGTGTTAAAAAAGTGCTGTGTAGTGATTTATACTCACCTGTTCTGATGTAAGGTTCTTCAAAAAAACTACGTGCAATGCAAAATAACTATTATTTTCAGTTTACATGCTGTGAACTAAATTCTTCCTTTTTCATGCTGTTTGTTTAAAAAATAAAGAAGAAAAGAGATAACAAATGCTTATTCTTATTTGTTAGATTTGTTTGGATGGAAGAAGAAGTTTTTTTTTCTTTTTAGCTAAGTGGAATTTTTTTAATTTTCAAAATTTTAACTGCATTTATATGTGTAAATTCGTCTTTTCACGCTTTACTTTGAAAGGTAAGTTTTTTTAATTTGTTCCAGTACAGATTTATGTTAAGTGTGTTTATAGTTTTTCATGCATGACAAGGAATTTCTTAATTCAATATTTATCTTTAATGATATTTGTCTGACATTCCTTGTCGCTCTTTGCAAAAAAAAACCTTTTTAAATTTTATCTATGCTTGTCTTTGGCACATTTTTTTACTTGCAGTTATGAATCACATTTTTTAAAGAAAAGTATCTTTATGTTTAATTTCATTTCTATTTGGATTGCAATGATATGTATTTGTAATTATCTCAGTTAGGAATATTTAATATGTTTGTTAATTTTTTTTCTGCTTAAAAAAGAGAAAGATAACTTGTTTGGTACAGGATTACTTTTGTAATGTAATGTAAAATTTACGAATATTCCATATACATTACTCATTTTAAAAATAAGTGCAGCATATTTATTTTAATGTTTCTTTTGATTTGTATAAGATACACACTAAATGTCTTGCATTTGCACATTGCCGCACTTTCAGAGATAATATGTTGTTTTTATTGTCTCTCTGATCAGGAAGTGCTGCCCTGTGTTGTGTTATCGTCTGTTGGACGTAAATTACGCTGGTTCGCATGTGTCTGTTGACAGTATGATTTAAATAGCACAGTTGTGTTTCAGTGCAACATGTTTAGTATTGTCTCTTTTAAGAGTAGTTCTCTAGTAATTATTAAATTTTAATATGAGTTAAGAAGTTATTATACACCCTCTCTTAAAAATATAGATATAAAAAAAGTCTATATACATTTGTTTTAGATTGTGTATAGCCAGGGGCGTATTTAAGCAGAATTCATTAGGGGGGCGTATATGACGATTTTGCCGACTGACTTAAATATATATATATCTTTAAAAGTACGTTTCTGTGTCTGTATATATGTATCTACCCGGAGTCCTAAAATGGTCTGACTGATTTAAAAATTCATTAACTTGGAAATGGTGACAGCTATAAAATTAAATTCTTGCAGGAGTGTTATGTAAGATGTTAGGAATTCTGTTATTGCGATTGTTGTTTTCAGTTTAAAGTAGTGGCGGTAGATGGCGCTGCTTGAAATAGGAGCTAAATCGGGGACAGATTTTCACCTCTCTCTTATCTCAATATTGATGTGGAAGAAGGAGATTAAATATATGCAGTGAGACCCTAAGAACAAAATTGCATTGGCGACTGAGAACCATTTCATATATTTAATCTCCTTCTTTCGCATCAATACTGAGAGAGAAGAGAAACAAAACATCAGGCCTCGATTTAGTACCTATTGCTAGCACCGCCATGTTTCGCTGCTATTTTAAACTAAAATCGAGAATAGCTATAAAAAACTCCTGGCATCTTACATAACCCTCCTGCAAGATTTTTTTTAAATAGCTGCCACCGTTTGCAAGTTATTGAATTTTAAATCAATCAATCCATTTTAGGACACCCGGTATGTTCTATATAAAATTGAACATTATTAACCCATCGAGATAAAATTTTTCACTTTAGAACGTCGAATATTTTACACTTTAGAATATTGAGGAGAATATAAGGTAGATTTAAAGATGGATACACTACCCCTTCACTTACGTTACATTGCTGCAAATGGTCCAGTAAAGTATTTGATATTTTTTGCTGAATGTGCAGATGGAAATCTGCAATTCGGATTAATTACACAAGTTGAAGTTTTTAGTAAGATGCTACATGGAACTTATACAGAAGCATCTTATTTATATTTACATTAAAAAGGATGAAATCAAAACTTATTTTAATTACATTTTTGTTCATCCATTGCATAACATGCATTTTAACTCACCCTTATTTTAGACGAGACCATCTATTCACGACAGTGCCCAAATCTAAGTATTTCGAAATATCCTTCTAACAACATGAGTGTATTCAAACGTGGATCGGTCATTGTTGTTCTTAGATATTTTTTCACAATTTTTAATTTACAATATCCTTTCATTCGAGGCAACTGTGACTGAAGAAGTTAGAGCCAGACGACTGATATGGTTTGCAAGTGGAAGAATGTATCTCAGAGATTCCATTTTCATGTAAATATCGTTCATTCTTTCAGCCTCTGCGCAGAAGTCTGACAAAACTTTCAGCTCTGTGTGTAATGCTTCCATATCAGAAATTGTCACTGTTTCACGAAAGACATTTATTTACCGCTTTCTTAACCAGATTTAGTGTTTATTTCTTTCTTGCAATGAGAGGATACATATTTTATCCAGTAATGAGATTATGCTGATGCAAGAATTAAGACTTTCAGCTATCACCACTGTAAGAGTATCCAATACGTTCTGAAGCTCCATGCGTTAGAACATTAGAAATTCGGGAGCAAAGAGAATGTTTCAATTACCGTCTAAGTTCTTTGGTGCCAATCTTCGTGGATACTGCATAGCAAATTCATTTAACGGATCAACACCTTACTTTCTTTAACCCCTTAACCTACGATTTACTTTCAACAGCTCCACGGTTTGGCAAATCCATAGCTACCACTAAAATTTAATAGAGATTTTCGTCTTGTTTAATCATGGAATTTCGACGATTAAATTAAACTATATTTACTGTGAAATTTTAGTGGTATGAAGAATTTACATTTGGCTCGATCATCGTACGCGGGCTATGCCCGTCATTGTAGGTTAAGGGGTTAAAAGAGAAACTGCACTCTATATTTCCCTATTCACATTTTCATTTTCATAGTTGCCTGTTTCCAATGATTTGATACAAATCTTCATATTTTCGAAGCGTCTATTTTAAGAGTCTTCGTCTTCATTTTTTCAGTAACTAACTTGCACTTGTACTGAACGTTCTTGATAACATTTTCTTTCTTAAACCTCGTGGCTTGGTCATTGTTTTGCTAACAGGAGTAGAGGAATAAACTTTTTCGAAATTTGTAGGATAAATTCATATGAGATCCAAACCGCTTTCAATGATTCCGCTCGAGCAGTCCATGTCGTCTTATAAAGATTCCGCAACAGAAGAGCATTTTCTATTTCTTGGAGTTTGTCTACTAATGGCTTCTTTGATTTAGTATTTGCTGTGATAAACACAAACATCTTCCAGCACGTTTAACACATCACCTATAATATTGCTGGCATTGCATATATGCGAAATGAAAGTGTTGAGTCTGTGACATTGACAAGGAATATAGGGCACAATTCAACCCACGATTTCTGAAAACGTCTCCTAAGTGCCGTTGAATTCTCCAGACATGCTGCTTGTAAAATCGCATGACTGGAAACTACCTGTCCTATTTCGAGCTCATTCTTTGTAAAAATGTGTGATATGTAGCATGCAAGATCGACAATGGTTTTGACGACTTCTTTTAAAATTTCCAAAAGCCGATCGGAGTTTTTCCATCTTTGTCGGCAAATTTCAACCGAACAGCTGATCGATCCTGGTGCGAAGCATCTGGTGTCGTATCTGCAATAATTCCATAAAATTATGCTTCTTGAAATCCCTTACTATCATTTTGCGCACTGCTGTAGCAAAAAATTCAATCATCTCGTTTTGGGATGAAGCGGAAAGGTAGGGGAGACCGGGGCTAGTAGGCACAGTTTTTAGTTTTTGATTTTTATTAATTTTTTGTTTAAGTTTTTTATGAAACTTTAACTGTACTTTTAAAGGATAGGCTTTGGGCTATAAATTCTCGGAATTTTGAGATTGTAGCTTTTGTAGTTTATGTTTAGCGGAAGCCTAAAGTAAAAGGAAAATTGTGCGCCAATCTACCCCGTCACGGGGCAAGTTGCCTATACCTATGGGGTAAGTTGGCACACGCTTTATAAAAATTTAAATAAAACTCAAATAAGACACGCAGTTAAGAGAAATCAATTTCATTATTATCAGTAAGTTTAAACAAAGGCATTATCGCCGTACAATGTAAATTCTAAATTATACTGACATAAAAATAATGAATAAAACATTAACATTGAGTATCTTCTATTCTACTCGATATCATCATCAGAGTTACAGTTGTCACAAATAAAAAATCGAGTGTCTCCGTTTGGGCAAGTATCGTATGCCCAAAATCTTGCATTACAACCCCTTTTCTCAGTGTTTGCTGTTTTTCAAGCTACCAGCACGCACCAGACACCGAGTCAACTTGCCCCGTGTTCAATGCGCCTACTAGCCCCATAATGAATTTCTTCACAATAGGGACACGTAACCATCTAACCATAAATAATCCAAGTAAATCACATATAGGGTAGATATAGTTAATCATACACTAAGAAAAACTGCGCAAGTTAAATCGCAATTATTAAGACAAGTATTAGAAATAAGAAAAAGAATGAAGCAGCAAAAAATTACTTATGAGTGCAAAAAACAGAAAAATCGTAATAAATGTCCACTGCACGTAGGTATTGCTGCAAAACTGCAATGAGGATTGTAAAAAGTAAGAAGAAAGGTACTCTGTGACTGGTTGCGCAATCTATCCACAAACGGGCGATTTATGAGGACTGCGCATACTTACCCCTGTAGCCAACTTCCCCCGGTCTCCCCTAAGTTATATGGTAAGGGCTGAAACGTATGTCCTCAAACATTTCTTCAATTGTGGGTTATGTCTCGAAATTAATTTCACAGTTTTTCAAATGTTTCCATTTACTCAGCATTCGCGTACTGTCCATTAAGATTGCTACAATTTCTGTGCTGAATGCAAGATTGCCTGCTGAATGCTATTGCTCTTCCAGAATAATCTGTTTGCGCTTGCTCTCGTCGAATAAGTGATTACCATCATCATGAACTGACAAAATAGGAAACAGTAAATTTGGTGGGAGTTGGAAGAGAAATGTTGCGCCAACTTTTTGTTCTTTTCTTTTCCTTAAACTTTTCATTTTGTGTCCTTTGCTTACACCACTCTCAAATGAAGCATTTTGTATTTTTTTTCTCTCCCCGGTCCTTCATGAAACACGCAAAAAATTAGCATTGAGTTCTGTATTATAACGCATTTGTCCAAAAACATATGCTCTTTTGTACCAAGCGCTGTTGAAATGTCGCTGTCTGCCTTGCGTGATGGTATCAGTTATCGGATATACGCTGAGTTTTGGCTGATACGGACCTAAACTGATCAAACATGTCTCTGATTGTCTGACTTAAATTTAGACCTTTTCCCCGGGTCATGTTCAATGATGGAATCGTTCCCACTTTCCGTAATGTTAACCTCGCCACGGTTCTTCTCGATTTCTTTCACGATCTTACTATAAATATTTGACACAGACGAACAATTTTATTTTTCCCTGTCAATTATATCTATGGTCTCCTTTAAGGAGCAAGAAAACACGTAATTCATCAGATGGGGTCTATTTTTCAATAACTGGCTTGCAATTATTTAAACAATCGACTAAATGATTCAATTGTCGAGCACATTTCAATACACCACGAGTAATATGAATGTCTTCATCGAAGTTTTCATCATCTTCAGTGCTAGTCTATCATCGAAATGTTTAGAACCCTACTAATCCGGTGCGGACTCTCAGAAAGACTCCTTTAAATATTGAAAAATATGTCTCTACTAGTTCTTTCGCAATTTATTTTCAGCAGTAACGCAAAGTCGAAGTAAGGATAGGCAAACTTCAGATTTTTGAAAGAAATTAAGACAAATTGGTGTTTTTTTAGTGTATGTTTTAAGAAAAAAAGTAGAAAATTGCAAAAAAATCGTTTGTTTCAGAGTTGCATTGACTACCTAGAATTTGCCGACTGTAATCAAAGTTGCCGACATTGGGGGGGCGAGACGCCCCCCTACGCCCCCTCAGTAGCTTCGCCCCTGTGTATAGCGTGCTTTTAAATATTTTTACACAGTTACATCTTGGATTCACTTTTTACAATTCTTGAGAGTTAATATTCTTATAGGCAGAAATTTTTTGTTTTGTGACTATTATAATTTTTTTTGCACTGATTAGAAGTAATGTGAAGAGTGTGGGATTTGCAGATTGGCGATAATTTAAAATGGTCATAGAGAAGCAGGTGAGCGTAACTCATTTAGAGGTGGGCACTTGATTACAAATTTACATTCAGTATGCGTAATCATAATAAAAAAAAATAATACATTCTTTTCTCTTTCACATATATGTTTTGTTGGATTGTAAACTTTGGCAAAATTTTTAGTAATCTTAGATTAATTTATCCTGGCATACATTTAGTTTAGGTTTATTATTTAAGAGCTCGAGTCATCATGTCATTGTTACAAAAAAAATATTTTTTTCCCTTTTGGCTCTTGTTTGCTTTTGCAAAACACATAAGATGTATAACATAGGTTTGACGTATAGTTTTAAACAGTTATTTTTTTAGGTTTCTTAATACCATGCATTACATTAATATATTGTTTTGATCCTTTTGGGTAAGTTTGATTGCTAGTACCTCTGTCGTGTTTTATGTGGGATACTTCAGTCATTGCGCTATTTTCCATGGGATAGCAAAATGTCTGAGGTGTGTATTTCGATCTATGGTTAAGCAAGTTGGCCGCTAGCTTAATCAGGGATCGGATATGTTTCCTAACATGATTGATGGAGTTACACTAATATTAATGTTACAATTGGAGTATTGTTTACATTTTTTAATTTGTTGTTTAATTTGCTAAAAATTCACCTGTAATTGTTTCCTAATGCTGATGATGGATACCACTTTTACACTAGTTGACACTTTATCACTAACTTGTTATGGGCAGATAGCATTGTTAGGTATTAATCACACACATTTTTCCCCTCTTATGCACATGGTTGTTGTGATGTCATGTTTGGCCTGGTACTTCACACACACACACACATTTATTCATTCAGTTTAACTGATTTTGTTCTATGTCAATTAACACTCACCATGGTTAAGGACATTCATAACTATCTGTGCATGTTTTGGTTTCTTTTTATCAGCATTTGTGTTTAGCTTAAGATTGCATTTTTTTACACTGCATTCACA
The DNA here is from genome assembly GCA_963932465.1 of Maratus speciosus. Lineage (NCBI taxonomy): Eukaryota > Metazoa > Arthropoda > Arachnida > Araneae > Salticidae > Maratus > Maratus speciosus. Next base: position 8,883 of record CAWVRF010001012.1, on the reverse strand, counting down.
ACTTCGTATTTTTTTTTTAGATAGATTTATTTTAATGTAAGATATTTTTTTGTTGGTGTGTTTTAAAGTTTGCAAAAATTATGTCATAATTTAACTAGGGTACATGGTTTACACATTCATCGTAAATTTTATGCAAGAGATAACTAATTGGGTGTACATTTTTTACACATACAGTTAATATACTGTTTAATTTCATTGTTTATGCGCGGCTGGTGACTCGCTGCTATTTTATTCATAACATAAGGTAATTTTTGTATAACTGGCATGATATTTGATATCGGTAAGTTATTTTTTTATAACATTTATTCAAATGCATCATGAGATCTGTTATGCACATTATTTTTTTCTTAAAGGGGCTATTCACACATAGTCATTAAACTAAGGCTTTGGCATTTTTTCACATTTTAAATTTTTTATTTAGTGAGTTAAATTCTCACAGGTGTCTTGTGACGGATAGATACACTCATATCACATAAGGTACATAGCTTGTTTGCTTGTCTTTTGCTTTCATTCTTTTTACTTGGAACATGTTTTGCTTGCCATAACTTCTACATTTTAGTGTAGAGTTATGCAATCTGCTGAGCACTTGTGCGTTTTTGCACATTTTCGTTTACTTTATACAGTAATAACTTTGGCAGATACATCTGTTTTTTTTTTTTTAACCCTTTGTTAACCATTTACACATTTTTCCTCACAAGTAGTTCATGTTTTGGATATTTGTTGGTGTTACACAACAGTTGCTTTTTTTTAGAATACAATTTTGTGCATTCATATACATACATTACAATAGTTCATGAGTTGATTTACATGTTTGTTCCTTTCCTTTTACACATTGTATTTTGCTAGCAATTTATTCGGCAGTATTCCTTTTTTTTCTTACAAGTAGTTCATTGAGTAGTACACACTAGCTGGTTTAGAGTTTAACCAGAGTTTACACACACATTACATGTAGTTCATTTGTTTTTTAACCCTTAAACAACACATACATTTCAATTGTTGACTTTAAACATGTAACATTTTTTTACACTTTCATTGGATATTTCTTACTTGAAGGTGGCAGATCGAGTAAGATATCTTGTTACACTATACAAAATACTATGCAATTTCTTTTTACTTTTTAATCTTGCCAGGAGTTAAATTTTATTCAATACACAGAAAGTCAGGATGGCAGTGTGAAAATTCTCATTATACTAAATTAAAATATACGTTGATTTTTTGGAAGCGGGAACTTAGTTAAATTGCAGAAATTAAAAAAACAAAACAAAAATCTACCCCTTGTTGTTTAAGGCAGAAGCCATAAGCTGATGCCACTTTAGTTCAAAATATTTCAATATTTAGGGCTACATTTGTTTGATAACGTGCAACATGCACATTTTTGTCTCTGGTAGTTGTTGTCTGGTAGTGTTTTTGTTTGTTTCCTATACCAGTAATGAAGCAACCTAAGACATTACAAATAAGCTTCAATTTTATTAAAGGATTCACCTTTGCTTAAAGTTACAAAATTTTTACTGGTGTATTTGTCGTCTGTGTTTTTTTTTTTTTTCTTGCATTTTATAATATTATGATCTCATGTAAGATCAAATTTTTGAGAAGTGATAAATACAGTAAATGTGAATGCTTCTCTATATGAAAATATACATGACTAAAATGCTGGTACAAGCGCCACAAACACAATGCCACAAAAATTAAATATAGGATCCTATGTCATCAACAAATGTGGCACTTTCATTTTGTGGATAATATAATTAAAAAAAAAAAAAGATTATTTTGAATATTATGATCGCTCAGTCATGAAATGATACAATTCTTTGTGAATTGACTTTAAAGCAAGCAAATATATATTTTTTTCTACTTATGTGTTGTATAAAATATTTACAGGAACTATGGTGTACTAGCTTCAGAATCTAGCTAAAAATAGTTTTCTCTTTGTGTGTCAACTTAAATAGTTTTTAGTTTGTAATCGTACATATTTGTAAGTGCGAAGGTAGACAAAGGGTGTGTTGATTGAAAGCTGCAACGTAGACGTTGCATCTTTTTTGGGTGTCCCGGTGAGATATGTGATACAGATCTATCACATATCCTTATTGCTTCAAAATTAATTTAATTCATTTATTTTTGGCTTTCGAAACATGTCGTTTTTTCCCTTCGTTAGGTAAAATCTATTATTTAACTCGACGCTTAAAATCCATTTAGAATCTTATCAGTTTGTTTTTCTTTCTTTCAATATCCTCTAGGATTTAGTGCAGTATGTCTCAATTCAATTAATTATTATAGCTTTCCTAATAACATCCACGGCCGTTAAAAATAAAATATAAATAGATAAATCAGATGCACCTGCTGCTGATTTCAATGAATATTATTTTGTTTTCTTATTCTTTGGCATTGCCCACGCGAGATGTAATTATTTCTCATTTATTTATTTAAGTAAGTGACCGTTGAAATAATTTATCTAAAATACAAAATGAATGATTATTGATGCGGTGTTTAAATTACTTTTCATGTACATTAATTTTCTTTATCAGTAGTGTTAAAACATATCTTTCTCAGTATTTCGCAATTTTAGGTACCATTCATCGAACATAATCATTTTGTTTTGTTAATTTATGGCCGGCTTAGTGGCGTCGGTAATATACATATGTAGAACCGTTTTTCTGGCAATCTGTCTGCATCACGCGATTTATTTATTGTTTTTTTGTTGGGATGCTAGATTCTGGGTTAATAATTTTGGCGTGTAAATATCACCTTTTGTCTGCTTTCCGTACACTAATTTTAATGCTCAGAATTTCGCAATGTTGTGCGCCAAGTCTCATATGTTGCTTATGAAATCGACCTCTTGAACTTCTGCTCTCAATCGGTACAGATGTAAAAGACCTTGTGGTCTGGGGGTATGCTCAGGCGTACCCCTCTTGCTCGTATTTCCTCTCTCCCATCTTATAGTTCTAAGTAAATTACCCTTTATTATTATGTCAAAAATGTTAAAATAAAGTTTCTAGTTCCTGTATCTTGGGTTGGAGTTTTTCTTATGCAGTTTTACGAACCCGAACACTGAACTACACCATAACATCTAATTCGGATTTCTAGTAATCTTATTGAATTAGAATATCTTGTCTTGAATATCTGTCTTGAATTAGAATAGTCTCCTAGAATAATAAGACTTTTTATACAATAATTAATAAATTCTCTACAGCATTGTTCTTAAAACTTAAAATTAATAACTCAAAATTTTCTTAATCTTCGTTAGATAAATCTGACTTCGCTATCGCTTCAGTTAATCTTCAAAGGTACAAAAATTTCAACACCACGTTTGATATACTTTCTCAATTTATTTTACTTAGAAAATGCAATTCTGAACTGACAAAGAAGGTCTCCATACGGGCATATTCAGAAAAATCTGAAAAAATTACAGAGTGTTGCTCTCATGTGGATATATATGTTTACAAAAATTTTTTTGGCGGAACATCGGTAGAACCTTCGTAAAAAAATAATGAAAATTTCGTTTATTTGGCGATTTATCGTCGGTTGGTGATGAAATGAAATTTCGAAAAATACTTTTTTATGTCGAATACTCTTTAAGATAAAAATTCTTCATACTGAACTAGCATGAATAAATTTAATTTAAATCACTTTAATTTTGTAATTTTTAAATTGATTTAACTATAGTTTTGTCATATATATATATATATATATATATATATATATATATATATATATATATACTATATTGCCATTAATGACTGACAACTTTCAATTTTAGACATTTTGTCGAATATTTAGAAATATACTTGACAGATTCTTCTAGAATTTCAGGATTGAAAAGAACAGGTATGACCACATATTTAGCAATGTCGATTTGATAAGGGGGGCAATTAGGGGGCCAACAAAAAATCAAAGAAAAAAATAATACTTTGGATCACCCTGTAAAATAAAATGCACGAAATGATCTCTCGCTACCGAATATAAATAAACAGACATTGTGCAATATGTGTATTGTTTTGTGTAAGAATAGCATGTATATTAAGAGAGATATGGTGATTTACTTAAAAAAAATAAAAAAAATCTTGTACGTTTTTTGCTTATAACATGCAAGGTTTTCAAACAAATTTAACTCCGGTTTCAGAAAAATTGACAAAATATAGTAGAAACAATACAGTGTAATTGGAATATAAATATATTAAATATTTTAGGAAATGTGAGCAGTTGTATGAAATAATTTTTATCTGCGCATGAGCGAACGATAACAAGGGTCATTTTATATCATTTAATAGTTAACTCTATAGATCAACTTATTAAAAAAAAATAGTCAAATATCGTAAAAATTCAGAAAGATATCGGCGTTAGAGTGAGCAAATGTTTATCTGTTCTCTAGCAGCTGAATAATAAGGGATTTTCCACAAATTGTCATTTTTAACTTTTAAAGTTTTTAAATTTTCATTTTTTATTGATGCTTTAGTTCTTCTTGTGGATAACCACCAGAACGAGCCTATACCTTGATCAAAAAATGTATCAAAATCGAAGCATTTTTTCCAAATCTACTCGTTGATACTCACTAAATACTAACTTTTTTCTGAAAGTCAGTTAATTAAAAATGACAATTTGTGTAAAATACCAATTCAGCTGCTTTTAGAGAACAACCAAAAATTTGCTCACTTTAATGCCGATATCTTTCTGAATTTTTACAATATTTGACTAGATTTTTTAATAAGTTACTCCATAGAGTTGACCATTAAATTATGTAAAATTATCCTTGTTATCGTTAGCGCATGAGCAGAAAATAATTATTTCATACAACTGCTCATATTTCGTAAAATATTTCATATATTTGTATCCCAATTGCACTATATTGTTTCTGAAACCAGCGTTAAATTTAGTTGAAAACCATGCATGTTATAAGCAAAAAACATGCAAGATTTTTAAATTTTTTTTAAATAAATCGCTATATCTCTATTAATGTACGTGCTATTCTTACACACAAGAATACACATATTGCACATTGTCTGTTTATTTATATTCGGTAGCGGTAGATTATTTCGTGCATTTTATTTATAGGATGATCCCAAGTATTATTTTTTTTCTTTGATTTTTTATTGGCCCCCTAATTGTCCCCCTTAACAAATCGACATAGCTAAATATGAGGTCACACATGTTCTTTTAAATCCTGAAATTCGAGAAGAATCTATCTAGTATTTCTCTAAATATTCGACAAAATGTCTAAAATTGAAAGTTGCCGGTCATTAATGGCCATATAGTGTATATATTTATAATGAAAGTTAAATATCAAATTTTATGAATTAAAACAGAATTATAATAAATTAAAATTGTTTTAATAGCTCAAAATTAAGTCCAATTGAGCACTGTCGATTCAATTTTGTTGCTATGGCAACGACGAATACTTTGATATTGAAATGAATAACAGGTAAATCAATCTTGACTTTATTTTGGAATATGCTTAAATATATGAAAGTATTTTTTATATATGAAATTGTGTTTAAAGCAATAAAATTAAATAACAAGCAACATAAATATATAACACGAAAAAATGTATTTATTAAACTCTTTTATTGTTTATGTATAAATTCATTAAATACTTTTTACACGCATTCTAAAAATCAATTAACAAACAGTTTTCAGGTGCTTAGAAATCGTTTGCTTTTGGTGAAGAAAAGTACTGCTCGCCAAATCGGCAGACGCTTTTGTCTTTTCGCGCCAAATACTCGAAAATAATTTATTTTTTCTACTGTACTTCCGCCGCAAATTTTACTGATCCTTTATTACATACATAAGTAATTTAATTGGTATTTTTTTTTCAAAATATTCTGAGTATGCCCAGTAAGGAGACCTTCCTTGTGAGTAGTCAAATTATCGCCAACATCCCATTTGTACATTGAAACTTTTGATAATGGAATTAACTAATTTAATTGACGATTAAATATTGAATAAAATATTGAATTTTCCTAATATATTTTTTGATGGAAAAATGTTTATGAAATTATTTTCCAACGTTTAATTTGTGATCTCAATTTCTAAAACGTTTAAAATTAAAAGTTTCATAAAATATCTTTTAATATAAAACTACTTTTGTAATTACTTTTTATTGCTTGAGCAGTGTTTTAATTTTATTCCTCGCTTAGAACTTCATAAAATAATAATTGAGGATTTAGTATTTTTTAATAAATGAAAATACCGTGTTATACACAGTTTCTAAAACTTATATTTACATTCGATAAATTTATATGAAATAACAACAACAACAAAAAATAATAATAATAATAACAGTTTTTATCTTAAGAACGCGTATTTAAAATGGTATTTTTTTATAATGTAGATTTAAAAAAGCCAATATTTAAAATTCTTTATAACACTTTATTTTATGATTTTCTTTTACTTTATAATATGTTTGCATCAATCGCGAGATTTTAATAGTACTAAATAAACATATAATAGAAAACACGAAACATTGTTTATACGTATAAAAATATTTATAAATAATCGCTTTTAAGCTTTTAATAATTATTTGACATATTCAATGCATATTTACAATCTCAAACACACAATGCACGTTTGATGTTTTTTCTTCTTTCTTTTTTAATAACTAAGGGGCTCGGCCCCCTACGAGCTACGTTCGCCAACCCCCGTCCAGACACCGCAGATTCTAAAACACGCTAATTTGATCGGCTTTAAAAAGATTTCGAAAGATTGAATTATAATTTAAACAAGTAATATAAAAATTTTGTTTTTAAAGTAAATTCCTACTTAGGTCATCAAAGAAAAATTTAATATAATCCCTTAAGCTAATATTAGTTTTTGTTGCATTAAAATATCTCAATTTGTTGATTTTCTATAAGCAAGTAGGTTTACAATGGAACTCTATGGGAATTTGGCGAAATATTAGAAATATCGCCAAGTTGGCGTCACTTTTGGCGACTTATTTTGGCCGCCAAATTTGGCGATATATCGCCAAGTTGGCGACAAACTTGGCGGTATTGGGCGACATAACAGGGTCCCCCCTATGGTAACCCCTTATTGAAAATACTTTCATTGACCTTCAATAACCAATGGCCACCATTTTGTTTCCCATGCAAAACTAAAATTAATTAATTAAAATTTATTTAATTAATTAATATTTGAAAAAACTGTTAACATCAATTGTCATGCAGTACAAGTTTAAAAAAATTTATTTCAACTTGATAGGATGAATAATGAGTATTTTATTAACGATTGAAAATTTGAACAAGATAAATATATAAATATATAAATAAATAAATATAGGGAGAGTGTGAGCTAATAGTAGGAATTGAAAAACAGTGGCGATCTCCCTATAAACGAATTTCTATTCATTTCTCTTTGATTGGGGAATTTTAACGCAAAATCCGCTGCGTTACTACTTGATTATTCCGTCGACCAATTTCGTCAAATTATATAAATCGCCAAACCACTCGCCAAATTATACAAATTGACATAATTTTTATTTTAAATAACGAAAGAACAAATAAATTAGTACAACATTAATAAAAATACAAATAAAACGTCGAAATAAAAATAACTTGATGACGTAGACACGTGTAACAACATTTCAAAATAAGCTAATATAAAAGGAATTAAGTAAACAGAGTCTTTGTATCCTGGTATTTTTTAACAAAGCGAAAAGAAAGTTCTTTAAATGAGACATTTTAAATTAATCGTTTTTAATCTGACGTAATTTTTACCAAGCTATTCTTTCTCTGTTAAATATTCACGTGAAAATACTTTTGTTAGAAATGAAATATTATTTGCGCTTCCCTAACAAAAACAGTTGAAATGTATCCTCTCAAAATATCAAATAAATGTGTAGCGCACTTTTTAAATTTAAACCGTTTTGCAATATTATTTTGTGTTCATTTTATGTAATAATTGTAATGTGACGTAATTTCTCCTATTTAAGAATTCTAACGCATGTTAATAAAATTATTATTTTACAAATTCCTTTCTCTCTTAAAATTCACGTGTAATTATAGTTTTTATGGCGTAATTTTTAATAAGTTCCTGCTTTTTGTACATAATTATTTAATTCTAATTCCAAATGTTTTTTTTTCTGTTTATAATAGTCACGTGTAAATAAATTTTAATTTATTTACACGTATAAATATTTTTTTTGAAACAAACATTATTGCTTCCTCTGTTTATACAGTTGGCAACCGTTTAAATTAATATCACTTTCTAAAGTCTGTAAAAAATATCTCTAGAAATGCCGAAAATTTAAAATAGAAATGAAACCTCAAAAAATGAGTCAAAATAAAAAAAAATTAATGCAATCTGCACTCCGGCAAATTCTAACGCATAAAAGGATCTAAAAATGATTACACTGCCATGTATAGTTTTTGCTGCTATAAAACTTTTTTAGTGGAACGATTTTGTCCAACTTTAGCATTAAATATCTCTTAAAATAATTCTTCGATTTGAAAACTGTCTGCTTCAGCGTGTTTATCAAACATTTCTGTATAAAACCACCGATTTTCATATTTTTGTATGCATTTTTTTTCTTAATATTAACGAAGAAAGATCTCCAGTCACAAAAAATTTAAAACCGGCGGCGGCGGCGGTGACAGCGGTAGTTACTTTTTTTTAGAATAGAGAGATAGAGGAGAAGGTAGAAATACCGGCTACTAGGTGTTTTGAGAACTTAGCGCAGCGCAGCCTAGCGGTGATAGGCAGAATTTGTAACTTTAATTGGGAGAAGAAAATTACGAAAAGTACGTCGCTGAAGTCTATGTCATTTACAAATAGTAAATGCAAAAGTGTCGAATCTACGTAATCTGGTATATCAAAAGATTTTGTGATATGTGTTTCTCATTTTTTTAAAATATACTGATCGTATATTGGGTTCAATTGTTGATTAAATTATTTTCT
>CAWVRF010001011.1:0-15000 GCA_963932465.1 Maratus speciosus | reverse complement strand
TTCCAAAAAGAAAAATAATTCGCTAAAGCACAATTACAATTTATAAATGCTAAGCAAACAGCGAATCAAACAATTAAAGTGTTTACTAAGAAATTTAATATTGAAGCTGAAAAATACCTAACCTTATCAGGCCATGCAACAAAAAACGGTGCAAACGATTTATTAGAAACAATGAAATTAACTAAATGTCTCGAAGCTATAAGACCAAACATTTCCTTCGAACTAAAAAAAAGATCCACCGACAAAATTTGAAGACGCTTTAAAAAGGGCTAAAAACATTGAAATTGCAATAAACAGCAAATGCGCAGGCGAAATTAATAATTTGTCATAAACAAGCGAAAATAAATTATATGAGGCACTAATCAATATGTCCCAAGATCAGAAGGCAGAAATAAAAGAATTGAAAGAAAAAATAAACAATTTAAAACTTGATACACAAGAATCCGAACTAAGTAAAGGGGAAATTAATCACATTACACAACAATTTTGCCATATATGCAATAAACAAAATCATCTAACACAAACTTGTTATTTTAACAAAAAAAAAAGACCAAATTTTGTTCAGCCTAGGGGAGCGCAACAAAACAATGTTAGGCCAAGATTTCAAAGAAATTATTATCAAAATTACAATTATAGGAATTTTCAAAGAGTTCCACAAAATTACCTGCCTAATTTCCAAACACCACAAGCTTTCAATTCTATAACACCATATTATATTCAATTTAGACCAAATTATATGGACAATGAGATGCCCAATTATCAAAATGGATACCAACAACAGATAGGAGCTAATGGAATGTATCCGGGAAATTATAATACGCAGAACACTGTCCCAATCCATAATACTAACTTTACACAGGGGCATAATCCACAAATAGAATATACAGGGCAACACCATGGTGGCACAAATATGCAAAACAGTGAAAATTATGTTTATCAAAATAATCATAGGAATACAGAAACACAGCCCACGGTAACTTTCCCAAGAGGAAACCAAAGAAGGGGAAGACAGAATAACAGAGGAAGAAGAGGGCACAATCATTTAAAACGGTGATGGGGCCTCAAAATTTAGCACAAAAGCAAACCCGCAGGTCCCATATTTTAGAAAAAAAAACAGGGTTATAATATAAAAACAAAATTTAACAAAAAACCGAAAAAACAAAACATGAACAAGAGAGACAGAAAGTGATTAATGAAAATGAAAATCAAAATTCAAAAGTTAAAGAAAAATTGATTGCAAGTTGCAACTCAGGAAGAAACAATGAATTACCAATATGGAATTTAAAAATAAAAAAAGAACTAATTATACCCAGTTTAGTGGACACAGAGGCAAGTATAAGTTTATTGTCACCAGGGATTTTTGAAAAAATAAAACAGACAGATATAAAAATTAAGTATTTAGCAAAGTCGATCAAAATTACACCTTTGTCAAATAAAACGATTCCGTTTAAAAACTGTGTAAAATTTAAATTTAGGAACGAAAATAATTTCCTAAATGGGACATTTTATGTCACTAAAGAAGAATTTGATCGTGATTACAAGGTAATTTTAGGATACGACTTTTTTAAAAGTAACAAAATAATTATGGACTTGGAAAATAATACTTTAAAATTTAACAATACGGTCATAAAATTACATTCCAATGAAAATCAATTTACAGAAGCTAACAGAATTAAAGAAATACAACAAAAAGATAATTTTCAAACTTCACCTAAACAAATTATTTCTAATGATCAAAAGTATAATCCAAAAAATAATATCAGAGCATTTGTAGAAAAAAGTACTCTACGACCTAGAGAATCGAAATTAGTAAATTTAATTTTTGAAGGCGATTTAGAAATAAAGCAACAATTTCTTTTTCAACCCAAATATAATAACAGTAAATTAGCTATACAACATTCTGTTCATACAAATAAAGAATCCGATAATAATTATTTAAAATTCTAGAGCAGAATCTCTCCAAGAAAATTTTTAAATTATATAAAGATCAGGAAATAGGAAAAATTACAACTGATTTTTCTATTAAAAGACAAAGTGAAACGAATGCTGACAATATTTATGAAGTTAATAACTGAAACATGACACAAATTAGAGAATTGCGAAGAAAAGAACAGTCAAAAGAGGATTTCAAAGTAGATCATTTACCACCAAACGTGCAAAAGGGAATTTTGGATATTGTAATGAGACGTGCTACAGCGTTCAGTAAATCTTATAAGACGTTAGGAGTGACGGATGTAATTAAACCCAATTTTAAATTACAGCACGATTTCCCAATCCAATCCAAACCTTTTAAATTAGCACACTATATAAAGAAAAGTGCGGAGAAAGAAATAAACAATTTATAAGAGGACGGTATTATTGAACCTACGAATTCCAGCTATGCATTTCCAGTAATTTTCGTGAAAAAGAACTCGACGTCAAAGACAAACGATACCAATTTAATCAAAGTAAGGTTAGCTTTGGATTTTAGAACTTTAAATGATATATTAGAAAGTGACCTATATCCTGTGCCAAATACTAAAAGATTTTACAAGGCATGTCAGGTAAAAAATATACAGTAGCGGCCAAAAGTTTCCGGCCAGTTAGTTTCTTTGATTTTTTTGACAGAATGTTTCAGCGAAGAAGAAGCGCAATTGCTCAAAAGTTAGGAATAAGTAAATTACCCCTGACCACGTGATCATTTCATTGGATGCTTAAGATACTTGATACAAAGGGGAAGAATTCGAAATTCGCGCGTGCAAAAGTTTCCGGCCATTCGCCATCCATTAGTTTTTGCGATCGCTAAAACGTTTTCTGGCCATGTTTGTTAATTAATCAACATGAATAACGTATTTGTAATTCAGAAATGAAAAGTTTAACAATTTATTGTTCCTAAACGAGTGATTTGTTTGTCGCTAAAGAGACAATCCTCTCGTGAGATTGGGAAAAGTTATCGATCGGAAAATTGTCTTTAAACAATATTTAAAAAATATATAAATCTGGTCATGGCCTTCGGAACTTGCCACGGTCCGGGGGACCCCGGAAGACGACTATTCTTGTGGACAGGATTATCACAAGAAAAGTAGTTGATGACCCGCGTAAAAGTGCCGTTGCAATTCCACGCGATTTACTGTGTTAAAATATTTATTGAAATAAGTCTGTCAACAGTGTCAAGACTTTTATGTGACGCAGAAGTTTATGGAAGAGTCGGTGTTAAAAAACCTTTCATAAGTAAAAATATTCAGAGGGTCCGATTGGCGTTTGCCAAGTAATACAAATACTGGTCAAGTGAAAACTAGAAAAAAAAGTACTATTTTCCGATGAATCGACGTTCAATCTTTTTGAGAGTGATAAAAGACATTACAACCGATGACCTAAAAGCAAAAGTTAAGATGCAAGATACATTATTCCTATAATGAAGTATGGCAGAAGACACGTTATGCTGTGGGGAGCATTTTCTGGAAAATGTGCCTGTCCGTAATTTGAAATACGCGGCAAGATGAATAGTGAAATGCATAAGGATATCTTGCAAGATCATTTGCTGCCTTATAGGAGGAAAAAAAGTAGTCGCAACTATTTGTTTCAGCATGATAACGACCAAACGCATTCATGCAAGCTCGTCAAGCAGTGGCTTTCGCACTAAAAAATTCCGCTTTTGAGATGAACAGCCCAATCATCTGATCTAAATCCAATAGAAAATCTTTGAAACTAATTTGAAAATGTGTGTGGAATTATAAATATTCCAATTCAGCAGCATTTTCACAAAAATTGCAAGAGCCGTGGACAAAACTTAACAGTGATGATCTACAACCGTTCATTGAATCGATGGCACGTTGCTGCGCCGTAGTTCTTATTGCTAAATATATGAATACAAAATACTAATTGTAAATGTTATTGATCAGTGTTATTTTCTATTATAACACCATTTTTTCCGAACTTGCCAAGGTGGCCGGAAACTTTTGAGAACATGCGTTTTCTTTTACAATTAAATTTATTAATATTTAATTTTTATTCCATAAATAAGTTCTTAACTGTTATGTCAATAAAGTGTATAAGTATCACGTTGAGATTCCACTTCATATGGGTATACATACAAATTAACCAAAAATTTTATGCTGGCTGGAAACTTTTGACCGCCACTGTATATACAGTGTTGGATTTACACTCAGCGTTTTTTCAAATCAAGCTGAGAGAGGAAGACAAGCATAAATTATCTTTCATAACCGAAAATAATCACTTTCAGATAGCTCGTTTACCATTCGAATTAAAATTTTCGACGAATATTTTTGCTCGTTTAATGGACATAGTTGTAAGCGACAAGAGAAATACAAGAGAAATAAGAGAAATACAATATTGAATATTTTACAGACGACATCTTACTAGGTGCTCAAAATATACAACAAATGCACCAAGTACATGAAGAAGTACTAACAAGACTTGAAAAATTTAATTTTACTATTGAACCTACGAAATTAAAACTCTATATGCCGGAAATCGAATTTTTGGGATATAAAATCAGCGAATAGGGATACGCAACCTCAGAAAAAAATATAAAAAAATACAAATTTTGCAAGACCCACATCTCAAAAAATGGTGAGAGCATTCATTGGACTATGCACATATTTTAAATCATCTATACAAAATTATGCGAAAATTATAGCACCACTGACAGATCATACGAAAGCCAACCAAAATTTCAAATGGAATGACAAGGCACAACAGTCATTTGAAAACATACAAAGAATAATAGTGGAACAACCGACCATTCATACTCCGGATTACACAAAAAAATTCTATGTAATCACGGACGGATCGAAAATTGCAACCTCAGGTATCTTGGCACAAAAGCAAGGCGATAAAATGATACCAATTGAATTTACAGGAAGAAAGTTAAGAGAGTTAGGAAAAATACCCAAGCCAGCAAATCGAGCTTTTGGCTATATACGAAACAATAATGTATTTTAGAAACATATTATTAGGAAAAAAGTTCATTTTGCTAACGGATTCTAAAGCGTTACCATACCATTTACAACTGGAAAACAACCTGAGATCGTAGCACGATGGCTACTTATATTACAAGCCTGCGATTTTCAAATATCTCGCATCTCAGGAACTAACAATCCAGCAGGCTTTAATTCGCGTTCCATTAATACCCTGACAATAGCAGATGAATTAAACATACACCTTTTCACGGTGAATAAAAATTTAAACGCGGAAAACATGCAAAAAGGACAAATGAAAGACCCTAAACTAAAAGAAATCATAGAAGCTTTACAGCCAAAAAAAAAGAGTAAAAAAGTATGAAAAGTACAGTTTAAACGAAGATGTGATACTAATTTTGAAAAATACACAAAATTCAAGTAGTGATGATTTATATAGTGCACCGCAAAACTTGAAAGAAGATATTTTTAAAAAGTGCACATGTACCACATTTTGCTTTTCTAAAAACTTATGGAATTATAAAAGAGAGATTTTTCTGGTATAGAATGTATCAAGAGATAAAAACATTCTGTATGAAATGTATAAAAGGCAATACTTTTAAACAACACAAAACGATACAGGTGCCATTGAAGAAAATGGAGAAGAATTACGTGCCAGGAGAAAGATTAACAATTGACATCGTGGGGCCTTTAGTTGTATCATTAAATAGAAACAAGTATATACTAACTGTTATCGATACAGCTACACGTTTCCTACATGCATTCCCACTCAGATCAACAGACACTAAGGTCATAATTAAGGCTTTGAACCAATATTTTAGTGCCTATGGATTGGCAAGATTTATTGCAAGCGATAATGGACACTACTTAAGGTAAAAAGACTTCAAAGACTATATGGAAAATTTAAATATAGATTTTATACCGTCAAGTGTCTATCACCCTAGCTCGCAAGAAATTTTGGAAAGATCTCATAGCGATTTAAAAATTTCTATAGCATCTATGTGTGCGAACACATATGAATGGGATGTTAAACTCCCATATTTCGTGATTATGTACAATTCAATTAAACATCGAATAACAAATTTCACATCCAGCATGTCATTTTTCGCAAGAGAAATCAGAACACCATTTATGAATTTTACAGTGCATAATATGGATTCTTACAGTACCTATGTGCAAAGTAAGGTATCACACATGCATGAAATCAGGAGACAAGTTCTCATAAATAAAAAAAAAGGCGGACGAGAACTTGAGCAAAAACTCAAAATTAAAACACAAACAGCTAAACGTAGGAGATGAAGTGTATTTAAAGTTATTGATAAAACCCAGGGCATTAAACCAGAAATTCTCAGGCACATATTATGTCGAAAGAATTTTTCGTAATGATAATTATCTAATAAAAAACAGGGAGAAACCGGAGTTGAAACCTGTCACGATTCATATCTTAAAATTATTCGCGCCCAACATTGCAAATAAAAAGGAATAAATAAACACGTATTTATTACGCGATACAATATGCCACATAAAAAAAAAGTAAAGAAAAAAGTACGGAAATCGGTGACAAGCTGATAAAACAAAACATACATAGAAAAACAAACGAATTTTTTTTTCAATGGCGACACATAATTATTATTAATATTTTCTTCTAAGTAATATCGAAAAATGACGAAGGATGAAGATGGACAAATTTGCACAATTGAATTAAATTTATGTAGGATAACCATGAAAATTATATTTTATCCTGTAAAAAAAATTACATCAATTAACGTAGTGCAAATATATATATAAAATAAATAAATAAATAAATAAATAAGTAAATAAATAAATAATAAATATAAAATGCGTTTTAAATTCGGTGTCCCTCAAAACATAAAATGAAACAAAGTTGGACGAATACTGACTAAAACTAGTCAATTATTTAAAAAAAATATTTTGTACAAAATTCAGTACCAAAAAAAGGAAGCCCGTTAAAAGTGTTAACTCAATTATAAATTAAAAAGTAAATAAATAAATAAATAAACATATCACATATTGGTACAAAAAAATCGGAATGATTCCGCAAAAATATAAAAATACAATTTTTTTCAAACATTTTCCCCAAAAAATATAATAATATAAACATACAAAAAAGATTTTATTATATTATACGCAAGTAAACATGACCCAAAAGTTATATTAATAGAATAAACAATCAATGGTACCATATGTAAAATGATGACACCAATTAAACGCACGGAACTTGTGATACGTAAGATACCATCTTTAAAGAGCAATGGGAAAAGAAGATAAAATTAGCTTGGGGAAAAGAAGATAAAATTATCTTGGAGAAAAAAGAAAAAAAAAGAACCGGAAGGTTCCCACTCCCCACTCAGGGATTGTGAGAGGCAAAACAAACACGCTTTTCCCCGAACAAGTGAGCCGGGAAAATACAGACTTTTTCTCTCGTTACCTCAGGGAGAAAAAGAAACAACTGGACTGACCCAATTTGGGCAAAACGCTGTTCCCATAGCAACGATGAACGAATACGCAAGTAAAAAAATTATGAATAGAAAAAATTGCTACATTTGAAACCCGTTCTGGCAGGAGACGGCCTTGAAATTAAGCGGTCTCTCATTGAGCCAAGATATGGAGCGAGTATGTTAAAAGGAATTTTGGGTGACACTTGCTTACAAACAATTGACTCGAAGAACGGAGCAAGGAAGCTGGAATTCAGCAAAACCGGTTGTGGGCAAGAATTGGCCTTCATAGCAACATACATTAATCAGAAAGTAGAAAGAAATTTATCTTACCAGACACGGGATTGTAGAAATACTGGCTAGTGGAAAGTCCTCACATCCTGATTTCAGATAGGGAAGGAGTCTTGATCTTGAGCTTGATCTATTTGCTCTGCTCGACAAAAAATTTTCACAGAAGACAATTTTTCCATGGGACGCACGATTGGTAGCGTAGATACGGACACGGAGTTTGCAGTGACAACACGGCTAAATAATTGAATAACACAATTGATATTGAATTACATATTAATTACAATGGTTATTGAGAAAATTGAGTGAGTAAACATGAAATATATAACACATAAGAAATGCAAATTAACCTGGAAAATAAAAATTAGAAAATTAACAGGAAAAGTACTACAACATAAAAAAACAGGTTATTTGATAGTTTTACACTTCATAAAGTATAAAACTATTTGAAAACATGTCTACCTATATTTTGAGCGCTAGCGGTACACAAAATACATACTTAATTCAAGGATACTGAAAATAAAAATAGATAAATTATTAAAACAGCATATTTATAATATAAAATTAAAAAAATTTTTGAAGCACAGAAAAAATGGTACCTTCGAAGATAAATATGATTAGTAAAGTATCAAAATTGGGACGAATCATGTATTTTCTGATATACACATTTTAAAATATTTCACAACGATAAGACCTTAGCATAAAATAAAACATTATTAAACACAGGATTGTACGTACAAGGACATAAAATCACTAGAACCAGCCTTCTACAAATGATTTAAAATTGCAGCGTCACGTACACAATTTTATACATGGCAATTGTTTTGATTACATTACTTTATGACACAGCTAAAATTTTTAATTGTATGTAAAACCCTTATACAACATTTTAGTTTACACCCTTTTTAAATAAAAAAGATTTAAGATATCATTTCCTAGAATAAATAAAAAAATTTCTACACATAAATAAAAACAAGTAGAAATTGAAAAAAAAAAGAAATTGCGAAAATTTGCTGAAAATATGTAAATAAGATTAAACGTTTAAAAATTTCACATACACAGAGTTTGAAAAAGAAAACCTGGTTTAAAAAAAAAAAATAAATAAAATTGATACATATAAATAAACATTATGGATCCATTTTAGGCAACTAATAAACTAGATGACCACATAAGGAGCCAAAATGAAAAGCACACCTTTTTGTAAACAACAGAATAAGAAAACATCCTGAAAATATGAATTAAAACCTTAAAATTGGAAACCACAGAGTAATTTTAAGCTAATAACAACTCAAAGACTATGTTATAATCACATGGATTTATTAAAATAGCAATTATAGCCTTTGTGCAGGAATATTAAAAAGCAGTAAACCAACGTTTAAAATGCACAAATAATGGATGAAAAGCAGCAAACAGCTGTTTCGAATCTACAGCGAGATTCTTCTTCAGTGCAAGATAGGGAAAATCGTTGATCGTGGTTATTCCTCTAATATTATTGATTCTATTTATAAGAAATTGACGAAATCCGTCCATTCTGAAAAGCATTCTAATTCCAACTCTAATACTTCAGTTGTGTTGCCATTTTTTCCTAAAATTAGTCAGCAAGTTGCTAAAATCCTAAGAAGGTTTGATTTTAATGTTATTTTTTCTCCTGTTAATAAAATCACTTTTTCAAATCTCAAACACCCCGTTGATCGCCTTGACAACTGGGGTATTTACCAAATCTCTTGCCAGTGTGGCCTTTCTTATATTGGCCAGACTAAACGTGCTCTTAGATTTCGTTTAAAAGAGCATGGAGGTTATGTTAAAAATCAGGAGCTCAAACGTTCTTCTATTGCTCAACATTCTTGGACTTATCAACATAGGTTCGATTTTTCCTCAGCCACCATTATCCAAAAATGTTCTTCTAACCTTGATCTTGATTTTTGGGAAGCTTACCACGTCATTAAAAATTCTCACTCTTTAGTCAATGACTTATCTGGTACTCCAGATTTTCCAAGTATTTGGAAAGCATTAATTTAATTTCCTCTTTTTTAGTTTCATTTTCTCTCCTTCTCCGGTAGATGTCGCTACTTGTCCACCCAGTCGTTTCCACTGCTTCTCTCTCATTGGTTGTTTCTGGCGCTTTCGATACCCGCATAGGGTATATAAGGCAGCGCGTCTCTGTCTATCTTTTTGCTCAGCCTTGCTTTTTCTAGCACGCTGTTCCTTTTTCCCTATCTTGCACTGAAGAAGAATCTCGCTGTAGATTCGAAACAGCTGTTTGCTGCTTTTCATCCATTATTTGTGCATTTTAAACGTTGGTTTACTGCTTTTTAACACATGGATTTATGTTGTATTTACCCAGGATGTCAGCTTATTGCGGGACGATAGCACGACATTGTACAAAATAATTTCACGGGATTATTAACAAGTTTTTTTGCAGTAGCAAAACAGTATTTGAATTGACACATATATCTTAATTTATATAGTAATAAACTTTATTACACCTTATATTTAAAAATATATGGCAAAGAATAGTGACAAAACATTAAAAGAATGAAAAATAATATATGAAGTTGAATTAACTTCATTGTAAAGAAACAAAAATATATTTGTAAACAACAAAAAAAGAAAAATCATTGTAGATAAGATATAACATTATACATTGAAATTTCACATTTTATCAAAAAAAAAAAAAAAAAAAACGGATGCATATTAGCGTATAGGAAAACAATTAAATAAACATAAAACAGATTAATGAGTTAAAATATCAATTAAAGCCTTCGTGCAGGAATATTAAAAAGCAGTGAGCCAACGTTTAAAATGCACAAATAATGCGTGAAAAAGCAGAAAACAGCTGTTTCGAATCTACAGCGAGATTCGAAACAGCTGTTTGCTGCCTTTTCACGAATTATTTGTGCATTTTAAACGTTGGTTTACTGCTTTTTAACAGATTAATGAGCACGGAATGATATATTTTATATAAATTTATATTTTACCCCTAATGAATAAGGTGAAAAGAGGGTACTATCTTTCACCATATGATAGCAGCAATTGTAGCATAAAAATAAATGAAATGTATGTCAAGCAACGTACCATTTGTGCCATATGTCGCATAATATTTACCTAAACAAATTCATAGCAAAAGAAATCGGTATGCCATTATTATTAAAACACATCACACCCATTAAAAATATAAAGGAAAATACATTTAAAAGGATATTGATAAAAAAAGGGTAAATAAATTCTCACTAATATAGTATATCTCATGACGCACGCACGCCACAGAGAGAGGAAACAAAAGGAAACAAAATGTTTGGTTGTGAACTAACACCAAATAGTATAAAAATAAACATGTGTCGGCAGAAAATTACGTAAACAAATCACAGAAATTATTACGAGCAGTACTGGGAAGGGAAAACGAAAAGAATACATTTACGGACTTGTCGTAGAGATCTACACACACAGCTTGGTATTCAATTAAATTATTATGCAAAACAAATAATAAATAGTATTTTGCTATATATTTCTTTTATAAAATAAATAATGTAAATTAATTTGAAACAAGAAATCGTAAGAGCAAAGGATAAAGAAAAGTCATTAAATTGTAATTGTGAATGAATATATATGTTTTTAGTATCATTTAATTTGTAAAAATATATGTTTTGTGAACATGTTAGGTATTTCGAAAAATGGCCAATAATAAAAAATTTTTGTATTATTTTATATGCTAATTAACTGTGTGATAAAAACTCACATATGCTTCAGACGAAAATAGGGCAATAAAAACTTAAAGTGGGACACGCGGACGCCATAGAAAACATGAGAAGAAGGAAGCCAGTCAAAAATATTTATGACGCTTTCAGGACTGACGGGGCAAATATTTATGGGTATCATCGTGTGTGGCAAAGCGGTCCGAAGTTCACAAGTGACGTAAAATCCCCGGAATTGAAGACGAAAATTAACTATGCGCCGGGAAATGATGAACACGCCCATAAGAAGGGTACGAGCAGCGAACCGCAGCAAAGAGAGAAGATGCACCAGTAATTGAGAAGTACCACTCGACGAATAAAAAAATACCATATTCTACTAAATAAAATACGCCCATTTTTACTTATGGAGGAATTTTTTTGAAGAGAAAGGGGGCACTTGGATTTTGAGTTCCATCTTGATCTCTCGCCCTAAAAAGATGCTCTAGGTTGAGTCCTGCGACTAAGCGATATCTCTTCGTCACACTGTGCAGAACATGAAAAGGAAACCTGATCTTGGAAGTCAAATACATTTCTTAGGAAACCTGATCTTGGAGGAGCAAATATTTCTTATTGCCAATGATGGACAAGTTCTTCATCACCCTGTAGTATATGCGGACCGAAGTCCGACTGAGAAATACGACTCCATTGTTGTATCACCATTGGCTGATGAAAGGAAATGTTACATCGAAAGGCCCAACAGCTTCAGTCAAACGAGTGTTCCTGTTTTCCCGTGATTTGTATACATACGCTCTGCCTATAAGACTCTATATGAACTCGAATGTGCTCAGTTAAAGAGACTTTTACCATTTGAAATGTGCTAACAATATCATCTTAGTGATAGGAACAATCCATGATGTACAGAGTGCTTTCGCCTCTTTCGTCTGAGGTGTATGGTGAGAAAACTTTTAATTACTAAAATATTTTGGCCATAAATTTATTTTGTATTGATAATATTTGTGTATAGGGATTTTTTTGTGTTTAAATAAGTTGCAGGCAAAATTTTAGAGAAAATATGAGTGAAACATCATTATTATGGACTAAACAAAATATAAATATTATAAATGGTAATGTGTCCATAACTTGGCTAAGATGCCCATCTATGTTGTGCTGTGGAAAATGCTGTCCTAATCAATAGGAAGTTTATAATAATTATGTTTTGATATAAGAAATTTATATGCCTGAAATAATAAAATTTGATTCTTTATGTGATTTCCTATCCTATTCTTTGAATCACTATTCTTATTCTTTCTTTTCAGATGCTTAATAAATTCAGGAGTTTTAAGAGTTAATTTTATAAAATATAGAATCGTATAAATTACTACGCACTGAATCCTGAATATAATTTTGTACGTTAAATAAGTCGAGCAGGAGTTATTGACGTATATATTTTAGTATTCAAAATTTAGCCACTCTCATTCTCTTAATTCAATATTAGTCTCTTTTGATCTTCTGACAACGCGGATCTAGTAATATTTCTATTAATTGTGCTAACAACTTAATTGTCGCGTGACCAAGTGTGTTGGTGATGGATCGTAACAACAAGACTACTAAAAAAAGAATCGAAAAGAAAAACCACATATATATTTGATATTAATTTACTATAGAAGGAAGCCATATGAATCAACAATTAAGGTACTGATTAAAAAGTCCTTCCGGCCAGTGCCAGGAGGAAGAGGTAGCTTTCATATTCCTTATTTTAAAAAAGCCAACTTATATTATTCAAACACACGAAGCTCCATTAGTGGAAACCGAATATAGGAGATACAATACTAAATTTATCAATACTAAATCATTATGAATGAGAATTTCGTGAAATTAGTCAGCTTTATCCAAGCTGCTTTTATTTAAAGTATTATTGGCTGCCAAATTCGGCGATTTCTTAAAGTGCCTGCCATTTTAAGACAACATGGTACCAATGGCTAACACAGGCTAACACAGGCTAACAAACAGGCTAACAATGAACTTGGCCAAAACCTTAGTAATTACTGTGCACATGCTCAATCACATCGGAATCGGTTGATATATACGAGTGCTGTCGCAGTCAAAAAATCAGATTTTTCAAAATGTCACTCATATTAGAAATTGTAACTGCTATATCTGAGCCATTTTTTAAGATAAAGACAAACAAAAAATGCTCCTGAATCCTTATATCAAGTTCAAATACTTAAGAAAGAAACCTTTTTCAATTTCTAATTTTTTTGCATCTCAGTTTAAATATATATTTTTTTAATTTAATGGCCGCCATTTTGAAACAAGATGGCGAATGAAGCTGGCCAACGAACTCGGTCGAGACATTGGTATGTACTATGTATAGACCAAATTACATCCAAATCGGTTCATAAATACGCCTGTTATCGCGTGACAAAAATCAGGTCGTTTTAAAATGTCAGCCACAATAGAAATTCAAAATGCTATAACTCAGCCATTTTTTTTAGATATAGACGACACA
The DNA here is from genome assembly GCA_963932465.1 of Maratus speciosus. NCBI lineage: Eukaryota > Metazoa > Arthropoda > Arachnida > Araneae > Salticidae > Maratus > Maratus speciosus. The sequence continues at coordinate 1,157 of CAWVRF010001011.1, read as the reverse complement.
AAAACTGTTCCGGAATCTTTGTATTAAGTTCAAATACATACTAAGAAAATCTTTTTCATTTTCCAGTTTTTGGTATCTCATTTTAAATTTTAAATTTTTTAAATTTTTTTAAATGGCCGCCATTTTGAAACAAGATGGCGGATGAAGCTGGCCAACGAACTCGGTCGAGATATTTGTATGTGCTATGTACAAACCAAGGTACATGCAAATCGGTTCATAAATAAGCGTGTTATCACGTGACAAAAATCAGGACGTTTTAAAATGTCAGCCACGCTAGAAATTCAAAATGCTATAACTCAGCCATTTTTTAAGATATAGACGAAACAAAAACTGCTCCCGAATCTTTCTATCAAGGTCAAACACGTAAGAAAAAATTATTTTTTCAATTTTTAATTTTTTGGCACTACATTTCAAATTTAAATTTTTCTTAAAATTATAAATGGACGCCATTTTTAAACAAGAAGGAGGAGGAAGCTGACCAACGAACTGGGTCGAAACATTGGTATGTACTATATATAAACGAAGTTACATCCAAATCGGTTCATAAATATGCCTTTTATCGCGTGACCAATTTCAGGACGTTTAAAAATGTCAGCCACGCTAGAAATTCAAAATGCTATAACTCAGTCATTTTTTAAGATATAGACAAAACAAAAACTGCTCCGGAATCTTTGTATAAAGGTCAAATACATAAGAAAAAAATATTTTTACATTTTCAATTTTTGGTACCACAAATTTTAAATTTAAAATTTTTAAAATCTTTTTAAATGGCCGCCATTTTGAAACAAAATGGCGTATGAAGCTAGCGAACGAACTCGGTCGAGACATTGGTATGTACTATGTACATACTGAATTATATCCAAATCGTTTCTTAAATACGAGAGTTACAGTGTGACAAATTTACATATATATATACATATATATATATATAAATTTTGAACGGAGGGTGGTTTCGGGGTCTGGGGGTCATGATCGATGAAAATATACCAAAATTTTTTGAAATCGCTTTCCTCCTAACGGCTGCAATAGGCAGCTTTTTGTAATGAAAGCTACCTAAAAGACAAACAATGTGCAAAATAGTTTAATAGTTACGATTTGAGCCATATTGTGAATGCGGCGCCGAAAGACGTCCGTTAGGATACACACACACAAAAAAA
>CAWVRF010001010.1:40000-73791 GCA_963932465.1 Maratus speciosus | reverse complement strand
AATTATCGATATATATAGTTATATAGACATAACATATAATAAATATAGGGTCCAATAATCGATATATATAGTTATATAGACATAACATTTAATAAATATAGGGTCCAATAATCGATATATATAGTTATATAGACATAACATATAATAAATATAGGGTCCAATAATCGATATATATAGTTATATAGACATAACATATAATAGATATAGGGTCCAATAATCGATAAATATATAGTTATATAGACATAACATATAATAAATATAGGGTCCAATAATCGATATATATAGTTATATAGACATAATATATAATACATATAGGGTCCAATAATCGATATATATAGTTATATAGACATAACATATAATAAATATAGGGTCCAATAATCGATATATATAGTTTTATAGACATAACATATAATAAATATAGGGTCCAATAATCGATATATATAGTTTTATAGACATAACATATAATAAATATAGGGTCCAATAATCGATATATATAGTTATAACGACATAATATATAATACATATAGGGTCCAATAATCGATATACAGGATTCACTAATCGATTATATAGACATATTATATAAAAAATATAGTTATATAGACATAATATATAAAAAATATAGTTATATAGACATAATATATATTAAATATAGGGTCCAATAATCGATATATATAGTTATATAGACATAACATATAATAAATGTAGGGTCCAATAATCGATATATATAGTTATATAGACATAATATATAATAAATATTGTGACAGTGTTTCTGTCCCATACCTTTTTTTAAGTCAAAATTTAATTTAAAACATAACTTTCTTACTTTTAGATCATATTATCCCCCCCCCTCTTTCCTATAATAAAATATGTGATTAAATTCATTTCTCAAAACCATCCAGTGTTTGCTAAAGCGATTTCTTTCATCTGTCTAAAATTATCTTTAATTCAAAGCGCTCGAATAATCATTTCCTTTTTTCTTTTCTTATTTTAAGCTGTAACTACCCGTTTTTGCTGCGTGTGCAAAGAAATAAATAAGAATTAAATAGCGCAGCTGCTAGTCTCATTTCATGTTCTTGCATTGGATATTTTCCCCGCCGCAGTGATAAGAAATTTTTATCGCTACTAATACGTGAACCTTGAATATATATATTAACAATAAAAAGTAAAAAATGAACGAATCTTATGGGAAGCATGTATTTATCGTGTTATGTGGTCGGGCTAAAAGCCAGATGTCCTGGACTTTTCTGCATTCTTCTCATCGAACAATCTGCAGTCTGCAATTTCATGTAACAGTTAGTTGGGCAAAGGCCTATCTGCAAGATAAACAATTTCGGTTTGTCTGTTACTTTTCTCATCGTATTAGAAGCGCTTGCTTGCAATCCTGGCCTCCCCCGTCCGATTGTATCACCACATTTTTGCGGTAATGTTTATCGCCAAGACCCTTTGTTTATTTTCGCGCGCACACCAAAAGTTGTAAGTTGGCGATGCTGTGCCACGCCAAGATTTCTTGATTTTGTGCAAAAAAACTTCACTTCTGTTTCAGCTCTCAATATGTAAGGTTGTCTAATAAGAAGAGGCGCTTCGGCGCCCCATGTATGGTGGGGTTTCTCTCTCCCATTTTGACTTCTGAACCACCTTTCTTTTATAAGATTTTTAATAAAGAAATAGTTCCTGTAATATGGTTGGAGTTTTTGCGTTTAAACGAACCATCCCACTGAACACCCTTACATAAAATTTGGCCCATCGGCCGGTCGTTTCTCCAACCTAAAAAAAAAAAAAATGCTTATTTATTTAAGAGAGAGAATTTCCCCCCCCCACTTTTTTTTAAATGTTTTTATGCCGCACCTTCGACGTAGTACTCCTGCAGCTTAAAAGGATAATTTTATTCTTCAAATTCTCTGCCCATTCCTGATGTTTCTGTAAACACCAGTACATGATGAATGATCCGGATGATGTCTGTGCCGCAGCACCGCTGCTACATGTCTTCAAAATTTTATTTCCATTTCAATTGAAAACTGGACTAATTCTATGCACAATCCTGATACTACACTAGTGACGTTGGAATAAAGACGTTGGTTACCTATCATCTCACCTGATATTATCATCAACGCCAATTTTGTGCTTAATCTCTCCTGGAGTCTTCTACATGTGTGTTATCAGTGATTGGAGTTTTTGCAAGTGATCTGTGTTTTCTTCAAACGTGTGTCAACAAAAAAATAACAATTCTTTTTCTGTTTGTTTGTGAAATTGCAAAAAAAGAAAAAAAGTTAAATCTAGTGATTCCTACAAAAAAGTGCACCTGACAACGTCAAAATATTCATCGTGCTTCATTCCGAATATTGCCTTTGTGATAGAATTTTCTTTTCTTGTCGAAATGTGTTTTTACTCAAGGAAATCTAAAAAAAAGTATTTCTCACTTACAATAACAGGGACGCACCATCTAAAAAGTATGTGCTTTACTGTGATTTATAAAATCTCAAAGTGAACTTAGTGTGACACTACTTACCACAGTTAAAAAAGTGCATTTTTAGGTTGTGTTAAAAAAAAAATAACAATGCAATACAAATTGCAACATGAACATTTTTTTTCTCCTTTTTAAAATCTTAATTTTACTTAATACAATATTTTTTTATATTTTTTTTCCAGTTTCATCTCTTTTCACGCTATGGTAAATCTTCCTATATTCATACGTGGTTAAAATTTTATTACTACATACTATTCCATTTTGTTTTTAATAAGGCTGCTTATAAAAGGTAATAGCCGGAAGAAAGAAGATGTCTACTTTATAAAAAAATTATTGTGCTTTTTTTTAAATCGTTATACTTGCAGCTATAATTCTAAGCTGCTCTTTGCATGTTAATGTTTAAAAGGTAAGTGCTATTTAAGTGCAGTTATTTTATGAATGTTTAAAGATACTTTATTTTCATGCATGACAAGGATTTTCTGGGTTTAACATTTATCGTGAAAGATATTGCGCTTGCATTCCTTGTCGCTATTGCACAAACAATAGCCTTTTAAAATTTATCTAATTTATCTGTGCACATTTTGTTGTTTTTAATTATAGTTATGAATGACATATTTTTAACGAAAGGTGTGTTTATTTTTAATTTAATTTCTATTTTGATTGAAAAGAGATGTATTTGTATTTATCTCTGTTATGAATATTTAATATGTTAGTAGTAATATTTCATCTGCTTTTAAAAATATAAGTTGTTACTTACAGATCGGCAGTTGATGTATAAAGTAAAATTTATGAATAATTGGGATGCATTTCTAAGGGGATAAAAAAAAGGGTAGCAATTTTTTAAGTTTGTTGCATTTGATTCACATTAGAAACTTCCTGAGTATCTTGCATTGACACATTGACGCACTTCAGAGATAATATATTCTTTTTATTTTATCTCTAGGCCTTGAAGTTGCTTCTCTGTTGTTTTATCATTTGTTGCACATAAATACGCTGGCTCGTATGCTGTCTGTTAACAGTATGATTTAAATAATATGTTGTGTCATATTGCAAGTTATTCAGTATAGTGTCTTTTATGAGTAGTTTTTTGGGGATTTTTTTTTTAATGTTTTTTTTATTGTTAGTTAAGATGTTGTCATTCAGCCTTTCTTAAAGATTGGGATAAAAAAAAAGTCTATAGATATATTTATCTTGGATTGTAGATGACTTGCTTTTAAATACCTTTTTACACTAGTGGATCTGGGACACACTTTTGAAATTTATTTTTAGAGTTAATAGATATATTTTTTTTCTATGCAGAAAGTTTTATGTTTTATGATTTTATTAATTTTTTTTTTGCACTGATTAAGAGTAAGGTGAAATATGTTGGATTTGCATAGTCGTGGCAATTTAAAATAAGTAGAGAGGAGGTGAGCATAACATTTTTTTTCTCAGATGTGGGCACTTGATTAGAAATTTACATACAGTTGGCGTAATCATAAGTTAAAAAAAAATATTAGATTAGTTATCTTTCACATTAATATTTTCTTGGAGTGTGAACTTTGGTAAAATATTTAGTAAGCTTAGATTAGTTTAGCCTGGCATACATTTTATTTAGGCATATTACATAGCTCGAGTCATCATGTCATGGTTACAAAATATTTTTTTTCCCTTTTGGCTCTCGTTTGCTTTTGCAAAATACATAAGATGTACAACATAGGTTTGACGTACAGTTTTAAACTGTTTTTTTTATGTTTCTCAATGACATGCATTCACATTAATACATTGTTTTTTTGGTTTTTTTGTGTGTAAGTTTGTTTGCTTGTACTTCTGTCATGGTTTGTGTGGGATACTTCAGTCATTGCGCTATTTTCCATGGGATAGCAAAATGTCTGAGGTGTGTATTTCGATCTATGGTTAAGCAAGTTGGCCGCTAGCTTAATCAGGGATCGGATATGTTTTCCAACATGATTGATGGAGCTACACTAATATTAATTTTACAATTAGAGTAGTGTTTACATTTTAAAAATTATTTTTAGACTGCTAAAATTTCACCTGTAACTGTTTTCCTAATGCTGATGATGGATAACACCTTTACACTAATTTACACTTTATTTCTAACTTGCTATGGGCAGATAGCATTGTTAGGTATTAATCACACATTTTTTTTTCCCCTCTGATGCACATGGTTTGGGATGTCATGTTTGGCCTGGTACTTCACACACACACACACACATTGACTCGTTCAGTTTTGCTGAATTTTGTTATATTTCAATTAATACTCACCATGGTTAAGGACATTCAGTGCCGTCTGTGTATGTATACGTTTCTTTTACCATCATTTGTGTTTAGCTTAAAAATTGAATTTTTTTCACTGCATTCACAATTTCGTAGTTTTTTTTAAATAAACTTTCTTTTAATGTCAAGTTTTTTTTGGGTTCGTGTGTTTAAAAGTTTTGCAGAAATTATAACATAATGTAATTGTTGTACATTGTTTACACAGTCATCTTAAAGTTTTTTTTGTGCAAGGGATAATTAACCGGGTGTACAGTTTTACACATGCAGCTAATGTACTGTTGGACTTCATTGTTTACGCGCGGCTGGTGACTCGTTGCTATTTTAAGTTATAACATAAGGTATTTTTTTTTATTATAACTGACATGGTATTTGATATCGGTAAGAGTTTTTTTTATAAAATGTAGTCACATGCATAATGTGAGCTGTTAGGTACACTTTATTTTTTAAAGGGCTATTCACATATACTCATTAAACTAAATCTTTGGCATTTTTTTTTCTTCAGATTTAAAATTTTTTAATTTGTGAGTTCAAGTCTCACAGCTGTCTTGTGACGGATACATACATGCATACCACATAAGGTACATTGCTTGTTATTTTTGGCTATCAAAATTTTTTTTATTTTTCTTTTCCCTTTCATTCTTTTCTTGGAACATGTTTGCCTTACATAACTTCTACTATTTTTAGCGTTGAGTTATACATTTTATGCACGCTTCCGTTAACTTAAGACCGTAATGACTTTGGCAGATGCAGTTTTATTTTCTTTTTAACCCTTAGTGAACCACTTATTCAACAGTTGTCTTTCACATGTAGTTCATGTGTTGGATATTTATTTGTGTTACACAACAGTTGTTTTTTTTAATACATTTTGGTGCATTCTTATACATACATTACATAAGTTCATGTGTTGATTTACATAGTTTGTTCATTTGCTTTTACACATTGTACTTTGCTAGCGATTTATTCGGCAGTATTTCTTTTTGTTTTTTTTTTCTTACAAGTAGTTCATTGAGTTGTACACACTGGCTGGTTTAGAGTTTAACCAGAGTTTTCACACACATTACAAGTAGTTCATTTGTTTTATTAACCCGTATTCATTGAATTTTGATGATAACTCATTAATTATGTAATTGAATCTCACTCGTTGTAAGTGTCTTGGGTTATTACACATATACTGTCTGTTTATTTTGTTGGCAATTACATTACAATTTTACTTCATTGAGACATTAATACATTTAGTTCATGTGATATTATACAATTTGTTCATGTGTTTACTTACACGTTGTGTATGCTTGCGTACACTTTTGTTCATGTGTTGCATTACAAGTAGTTCATGAGTTTGGGAGTTTTTCCCCATCCCTCCACACACATACAGTTTCTCCTTTTACTTTCCTATCTTTTAAATTTTACACCATGTTTCAATATTAAAATACTCCTTTTTAACAGTTTTTTTTTGTGTTTGCATAGTGTCAGAACATATCAATGGCATCATCACTTTGTATCTATACAAAGATTTTAATGTTTCTAGGAGTTATCCGTCACATGACATATTAAACTACACATGCATTTCGAAGTTGTTAATTTTAACAGGTAACATTTTTTTACACTTTCATCGGATACTTCTTACAGTCGACTGATTTATATGTTGAGCACCGGACCCATGACGATTCCTGACACAATAGGGAAAAAACACAAGAAAAAATATTGAGTTAAAAGTGGTTAGGGGGGGGGTTGGAGAATTAAAAAGAGTCGGCGAGGGGGGGAAACTCCTGTTTTGGACTGATTTTGGATCGTGTCATGGGTTTCTGGTGCCGTGGAGTGAGTTGTGTGGAGTGGGTTTCAGAGTTGTGACTATCGTGGAGTGGGTTTCAGAGTTGTGACTATCGTGGAGTGGGTTGTGTGGAGTGGGTTTCGGAGTTGTAAATATCGTGGAGTGGGTTTCAGAGTTGTGACTATCGTGGAGTGGGTTGTGTGGAGTGGGTTTCAGAGTTGTGACTATCGTGGAGTGGGTTGTGTGGAGTGGGTTTCAGAGTTGTAAATATCGTGGAGTGGGTTTCAGAGTTGTGACTATCGTGGAGTGGGTTGTGTGGAGTGGGTTTCAGAGTTGTGACTATCGTGGAGTGGGTTGTGTGGAGTGGGTTTCAGAGTTGTAAATATCATGGAGTGGGTTTCATATGTTTTGAGTGTGAGGGTTGATTTCAGTGTGAAGGTTTCAGAGTTGTGACTATCGTGGAGTGGGTTGTGTGGAGTGGGTTTCAGAGTTGTAAATATCATGGAGTGGGTTTCATATGTTTTGAGTGTGAGGGTTGATTTCAGTGTGAAGGTTTCAGAGTTGTGACTATCGTGGAGTGGGTTGTGTGGAGTGGGTTTCAGAGTTGTAAATATCATGGAGTGGGTTTCATATGTTTTGAGTGTGAGGGTTGATTTCAGTGTGAAGGTTTCAGAGTTGTGACTATCGTGGAGTGGGTTGTGTGGAGTGGGTTTCAGAGTTGTAAATATCATGGAGTGGGTTTCATATGTTTTGAGTGTGAGGGTTGATTTCAGTGTGAAGGTTTCAGAGTTGTGACTATCGTGGAGTGGGTTGTGTGGAGTGGGTTTCAGAGTTGTAAATATCGTGGAGTGGGTTTCAGAGTTGTAAATATCGTGGAGTGGGTTGTGTGGAGTGGGTTTCAGAGTTGTAAATATCATGGAGTGGGTTTCATATGTTTTGAGTGTGAGGGTTGTTTTCAGTGTGAAGGTTTCAGAGTTGTGACTATCGTGGAGTGGGTTGTGTGGAGTGGGTTTCATATGTTTTGAGTGTGAGGGTTTCAAAGTCGTGTTTATCGTGGAGTGGGTTGTTTTCAGTGTGAGGGTTGTTGTCCGTGTGAGGGTTTCAAAGTCGTGTTTATCGTGGAGTGGGTTGTTTTCAGTGTGAGGGTTGTTGTCCGTGTGAGGGTTTCAAAGTCGTGTTTATCGTGGAGTGGGTTGTTTTCAGTGTGAGGGTTGTTGTCCGTGTGAGGGTTTCAGAGTCGTGTTTATCGTGGAGTGGGTTGTTGTCCGTGTAAGGGTTTCAAAGTTGTGTTTATCGTGGAGTGGGTTGTTGTCCGTGTAAGGGTTTCAAAGTTGTGTTTATCGTGGAGTGGGTTGTTGTCCGTGTAAGGGTTTCAAAGTTGTGTTTATCGTGGAGTGGGTTTCATATGGTTTTCCGATGTTTTTATAGGGGTCCTTTCATAGAATGGGTTTCACAGTTTTGTTTTGGGGGAGGTGCCCTCTGTGGTAGGGTCTTTTTCGAAACATCCCAACTCGTATTCACGCTCGAGGTCGAAGGAAAACCACAGTAAAACCTTCGACGGTTAGGCGGACGGCCACCACCCCCGCCGAAATAAAAAAAAGGGACTTTTGTGTGTGGGGTGCCCTCTGTGGCAGGGTCTTTTGCGGGGGGTGGACCTAACCCGTATTCACGCTCGAGGTCGAAGGAAAACCACAGTAAAACCTTCGACAGTTAGGACCCGATCCCTGAAAAAGAAGACTTTAATCTTTCTCTCACCCTGAAAAAGAAAACATCGCCCTGAAAAAGAAAAACTTTCTCTTTATTCTTTCTCTCTCTCTCCCTGAAACCCATTTTATACTTTTCTCTCCCTGAAAAAGAAAACATCGCCCTGAAAAAGAAAAACTTTCTCTTTATTCTTTCTCTCTCTCTCCCTGAAACCCATTTTATACTTTTCTCTCCCTGAAAAAGAAAACATCGCCCTGAAAAAGAAAAACTTTCTCTTTATTCTTTCTCTCTCTCTCCCTGAAACCCATTTTATACTTTTCTCACCCTGAAAAAGAAAACATCGCCCTGAAAAAGAAAAACTTTCTCTTTATTCTTTTTCTCTCTCTCCCTGAAACCCATTTTATACTTTTCTCTCTCTGAAACATCGCCCTGAACTTTTATTTTTTTCTCTCTCCATCGCCCTGAAAAAGAACTCACTGTATTCTTTTCTCTCGCCCTGAAACAAAAAACAGAGTCAAAGAAAACACACACACTACAGAAAAAAAAAACATTTTTTTTATTTCACCACCTACCTTTCAGAAGGGGGGGGGTGGTCTCGAGCGAATCCAGCCCGGATTCGAGCGGCCCCAAGTTTTTCTGACCCCCCCTCCCCGGCGCCAGGGAGCGGGGGGGGGATTCGGTGGCCCTCGGCACTCGAAGCGACTCGAGCTCGGGACCCTCCCCCTTGGATCCAAGACTTTCCGTCACCTACCTTTTTTTCAGATGCCACACACGGAGAGGGGGAGTATGTCCGGTGGTCCTCGGCACTCGAGCGAATCTAGCCCCGGATTCGAGCAGCCCCGCCCCTGAGGGGGGAATTCGGTGGCCCTCGTCACTCGAAGCGACTCGAGCTCGGATTCAAGCGACCCCGCTCGGACCCCGCTCGTGGTGGGAGGAGAGCGAGATGGGTTTTTTTTTTGGGCGAGAGGAGGGCGGGTGGCCCTCGGCACTCGGAGCGAATCAAGCCCGGAAGACCTTCCCCACCCCGGACAACCGGTACAAATGAAAATGCAATATATAGATCTCTTTACTATATATGCAGGTGTCGGGGAGGGGGGTGGGCCCTCCGAGCGACTCCAGCTCGGATTCGAGCGGCCCCCTGTCTCTAATGAAACTCTCGATCCCTCCAATGCCCCCCGGGGCTCCCTTCCATCTTCTTTTTCCCCTCTCTCTCTATCCAGCGACCGTGGCCCGTCCTTTCCTCCTGCGAACCGCCGAAAGGGGTCAAGCGACTCTTTACACCACGGAGGTTCTCCCACTCCATACAAGGCCCAGGGCCCCACTAGGGGGGGGTGAGCACCTTTGGACCACTTGCCGCAGATTTGTTAAACCTCACCCTTCCCCAGCCGTGGCACCTCCCGCCCATTCACGCTCCTGGACCGCAGTGCAACAAAAGCATGCATGAGCGGGAAGCCTCTTCCACCGAAAAGGCGCGTCTCCACGCCTGTCACCCCCCATAGAAGGGGGGGAGTCGTTGCTCTCTGACAGGGCCCCAGACACCACACACACAAGCAATGTCCATGCAAGGCACCGAGCATCTATCAAAGTCTCCGTATCATCGGGTACCGTTTAGGCGCTATGCCTAGTCTGGAACTAGAAGAAGGGTTGAATCCTTTTCCGCTCCAGTGTCCCGGGTAACCCGGATAAGGGGTTCCTTGCCAGAGACCTCTAAAGACCCCGTCGAGAGAACAAAACTCGTTCGGTAGCCTCAGGGAAGTCCGCAGTCGAGAACGGGCCCAACAGTCACCGGGGAGGGGGGCGAGAGAGGGTACACGAGAAAAACAGAATCGAGCCGCCCCAAGAGGAGGGGGGGGAGTGGCCCTCGGCACTCGGACGAATCCAGCCCGGATTCGAGCGGCTCCCCCGCAGTTTATGACCCCGGCAACTGGAAATAAAGGGAGGGCATTTATAAAAAAATGCGATATATAGATAGCTTCACTATATATGCATGAGGTGGGGGATGTTGCCATACACGGGGAGGGGGGGGTAGCCCTCGGCACTCGAAGCGACTCTAGCCCGGATTCAAGCGGCCCTCCCGAGTCTCGGACTCTTGTGGTCTGGGAGCACTGGAGGTGGAACACCTAAAAGGCACACGGCAATGGCACACATCGACTGGAGGTGGAACACACAAAGGAACTCTTCTCAAATCTTTGTTTTCATACGAAGGAATCTGGAGCGCTGCAATGAGAATGGAAAACGACATTTTAAAAACAAAAAACAATTTTTAATAACATTTTCAAAAAAGTTGCATGAAATTTCAAAGACTCGAGATAATATAAGCTGAAAAGGCTTTGGATTGGAACAATCAACATTTCTTGTCCCGATCCATGAGTGTCACATTTAAAGAATAGAGAGAAAATACATTTCAGCCAAAATATTATATTAGATACTTAAAATTAAAAAATTCCTTCAAGACACGACAAAGTTCCTGTAGAAATTAAAACATAGAGATACCAGTTTTTGATATACTATTATAAAGTTATAGTGTCTGGGAGTATTTTTAATGTGTATTACTCATTAATATATTATTTAATTCATTACTCATTTGCGGGTATGGAGTATTTTTAATGTGTATTACTAATTAATATATTATTTAATTCATTACTCGTTTGCGTATTGTTTAATGAAATCAAGAAAATTTTCGCAATGATTGCTTAAATTATAACTGTATTAAATTTCAAAACAATTGAATTTAAAACATTTCAAAAACCTTAATCCATTAAAAATAGTTTTTATGAAGGGGTCTCTCACTGAATATCAATCAAAACATCCAAAGTGTGAATGAGTGTATTTTTAATGCCTGTCTAAGTATAAACATGAACATTTGATAAAACAGATTTTGCCTTTTAATATACTACTATTAGAAACTGAACAGATCTTCAAAGAATTTCTTTATTGTGGGAAAAAAAAAATCAACTTTTTTTCTTTTTTATTGAATAACAATAATCATAACAAAAAATCTTACCCAGAGTTGTCAAGTCTCCGGCACACCACTATTATTTTAGAGAAAATGTTGTTCCTTTAAATCGCCCAATTGTTCTAATTAAATAAAACAACATTTTCTGTCTTAAAATACTTGTATCTAAAAGGCCGGAGACTTGGCAGCTCTGCTTACCATAGCAAATAATTAAAAGTAGGTCATTTTAAACGAGCCATCTATTTAAAATTTTATAGAAATCCATACATATGTTCTCAAAATATCATGCGCGCGCAATGACTTACAGAGTAATAAAAAGAGTTCTTTTAAATTCAATAATCCATCAATTCTGAAAAGGTCTGCTCAACAAGCGCAAAAACGTTTTGACACATTCATTTTTTTTAACGGAAAGTCATAAAAGTGGAAGGCGATTTGGAATCGAACTGTGTTTTTCATTATTTCTTTTTTGATAAAGCACCTATTGAGCTTATAAGCGCTTTTGATCGCGTGACATTCATTTTTTAACGGAAAGTCATAAAAGTGGAAGGCGATTTGGAATCGAACTGTGTTTTTCATTATTTCTTTTTTGATAAAGCACCTATTGAGCTTATAAGCGCTTTTGATCGCGTGACATTCATTTTTTAACGGAAAATCATAAAAGTGGAAGGCGATTTGGAATCGAACTGTGTTTTCCATTATTTTTGATAAATGACCTATTGAGCTTATAAGCGCTTTTGATCACGTGACATTCATTTTTTTAACGGAAAGTCATAAAAGTGGAAGCTGGAATCGAACTGTGTTTTCCATTATTTTTGATAAATTACCTATTGAGCTTATAAGCGCTTTTGATCACGTGACATTCAGTTTTTTAACGGAAAACCATAAAATTGGAAGGTGGAATCGAACTGTGTGTTCCATTAATTTTTTTCGATAAATTACCTATTGAGCTTATGAGCGCTTTTGATCACGTGACATTCAGTTTTTTAACGGAAAGTCATAAAATTGGAAGGTGGAATCGAACTGTGTGTTCCATTATTTCTTTTTTTTGATAAATTACCTATTGAGCTTATAAGCGCTTTTGATCACGTGACATTCAGTTTTTTAACGGAAAGTCATAAAATTGGAAGGTGGAATCGAACTGTGTGTTCCATTATTTCTTTTTTTTTTGATAAATTACCTATTGAGCTTATAAGCGCTTTTGATCACGTGACATTCAGTTTTTTAACGGAAAACCATAAAATTGGAAGGTGGAATCGAACTGTGTGTTCCATTATTTTTTTTTTGATAAATTACCTATTGAGCTTATGAGCGCTTTTGATCACGTGACATTCAGTTTTTTAACGGAAAGTCATAAAATTGGAAGGTGGAATCGAACTGTGTGTTCCATTATTTCTTTTTTTTTTGATAAATTACCTATTGAGCTTATAAGCGCTTTTGATCACGTGACATTCAGTTTTTTAACGGAAAACCATAAAATTGGAAGGTGGAATCGAACTGTGTTTTCCATTATTTCTTTTTTTCGATAAATTACCTATTGAGCTTATGAGCGCTTTTGATCACGTGACATTCAGTTTTTTAACGGAAAGTCATAAAATTGGAAGGTGGAATCGAACTGTGTGTTCCATTATTTCTTTTTTTTGATAAATTACCTATTGAGCTTATAAGCGCTTTTGATCACGTGACATTCAGTTTTTTAACGGAAAGTCATAAAATTGGAAGGTGGAATCGAACTGTGTTTTCCATTATTTCTTTTTTTCGATAAATTACCTATTGAGCTTATGAGCGCTTTTGATCACGTGACATTCAGTTTTTTAACGGAAAGTCATAAAATTGGAAGGTGGAATCGAACTGTGTGTTCCATTATTTCTTTTTTTTGATAAATTACCTATTGAGCTTATAAGCGCTTTTGATCACGTGACATTCAGTTTTTTAACGGAAAGTCATAAAATTGGAAGCTGGAATCGAACTGTGTGTTCCATTATTTCTTTTTTTTTGATAAATTACCTATTGAGCTTATAAGCGCTTTTGATCACGTGACATTCAGTTTTTTAACGGAAAGTCATAAAATTGGAAGGTGGAATCGAACTGTGTGTTCCATTATTTCTTTTTTTTGATAAAGCACCTATTGAGCTTATGAGCGCTTTTGATCACGTGACATTCAGTTTTTTAACGGAAAGTCATAAAATTGGAAGGTGGAATCGAACTGTGTTTTCCATTATTTCTTTTTTTTTGATAAAGCACCTATTGAGCTTATAAGCGCTTTTGATCGCGTGACATTCAGTTTTTTAACGGAAAGTCATAAAATTGGAAAGTGGAAGCGATTTGGAATCGAACTGTGTTTTCCATTATTTTTGATAAATTACCTATTGAGCTAAAGCGCTTTTGTTCACGTGACAAAGACGTTTTCCACCCTTTCTTGCGTGTGATTATTTTTCTTTCGCGCCGGAGTTTGGTTCAAAACACTCACTTTGATACTATTTTCTGACAGATCTGTTGCGTTTGCAAAACAAGCGGGTAAGTGGGATCACAGATTGCAGTTCCGTTTAATATTTCTTTTAAAACACTTTAATCCTTTTGCGAAATCTGCTTTAAAGCTTAAAATACACACAAATTGGAGCCCAGAGGGTTAAATATAAGACTTTCTCAAAATTGTATGATTTGTCGTTTGATGTGAGGTTTTCAGCTATAAGTAACCAAAATTTCAAGTCTTCAACTTAATTAGGGGCTCAGTTAGAAAAAAAAGCTTAAAATACACAAGTTGGAGCCCGAAGGGTTAAATAGAAGACTTTCTCAAAATTGACTAATTTGTCGTTTGATGTGAGGTATTCAGCTATAAGTATGCAAAATTTCAAGTCTTCAACGTAATTAGGGGCTCAGTTAAAAGCTTAAAATACACACAAGTTGGAGCCCAAAGGGTTAAATATAAGACTTTTTCAAAATTGACTAATTTGTCGTTTGGTGTGAGGTGTTCAGCTATAAGTAACCAAAATTTCAAGTCTTCAACGTAATTAGGGGCTCAGTTAGAAAAATAAAGCTTAAAATACACAAGTTGGAGCTCGAAGGGTTAAATAGAAGACTTTTTCAAAATTGACTAATTTGTCGTTTGATGTGAGGTGTTCAGCTATGAGTATGCAAAGTTTCAAGCCTTCAACGTAATTAGGGGCTCAGTTAGAAAAATAAAGCTTAAAATACACACAAGTTGGGGCCCGAAGGGTTAAATAGAAGACTTTTTCAAAATTGACTAATTTGTCGTTTGATGTGAGGTGTTCAGCTATAAGTATGCAAAATTTCAAGTCTTCAACGTAATTAGGGGCTCAGTTAGAAAAAAAAAAGCTTAAAATACACAAGTTGGAGCCCGAAGGGTTAAATAGAAGACTTTTTCAAAATTGACTAATTTGTCGTTTGATGTGAGGTGTTCAGCTATAAGTATGCAAAGTTTCAAGTCTTCAACGTAATTAGGGGCTCAGTTAGAAAAATAAAGCTTAAAATACACAAGTTGGAGCTCGAAGGGTTAAATATAAGACTTTTTCAAAATTGACTAATTTGTCGTTTAATGTGAGGTGTTCAGCTATAAGTATGCAAAGTTTCAAGTCTTCAACGTAATTAGGGGCTCAGTTAGAAAAAAAACTTAAAATACACAAGTTGGAACCGAGAGGGTTAAATATAAGATTTTTGTCAAAGTACATTATAATATTTATATTTATATGAATATATAATATATAACGATTTGTCGTTTGATGTGTGGTGTTCAGCTATAAGTATGCAAAAATTTCAAGTCTTCAACGTAATTAGGTCATCAGAAAAAAAAAAAGCTTAAAATAGTTGTTATATGCAATTTTTAATACATGAACGTCATATTTTGCCTTTCTCAGCTGTTCTGCTCAACAAGCGCAAAACGTTGGGAAGCTTGACTATGGAAGCGATCGATCTGCGTTTTTCCATTTTGTTTTTCAATAAAATAAATTACCTATTGAGTTATAAGCGATTTTGATCACGTGACAAAGACGTTTTTCACCCTTCCTTGTATGGTATTCTTCTTTCGTGTGGGTTCAAAACTCCCACTTTGACACTATCTATTGCGTTTGCAAAAAGCGGAAAACACAGTTCAATTACATAGTTTCTGAACAACAACACCTGCTAGTTTCATGCATCTCCGAACAAAACTAAATTAAAACTTATGCCATAAAGTTGCCCTTTTGGATTTGAGAACAGCTTTAAATAATTGTTTTCGTTTTACCTTTTTATTTTGTTAGGATATATTTAACTAAAATGATTTTTTAATTTAGTATTAATAGTTGTATATGCAATTCTTAATACATGAACGTCATATTTTGCCTTTTTATGTAGTGAATTTTTTTTTCCTTTTTATTGGAAAAGCAATATACCCAAAGTTCGAAAAAATCTGAAGTTCGGATTTAGTAAAGTGTTGAGGAATCCGGAAAAGTGAGATCCGGCAATCAAATCATATCGATTTTTTTTCAAAACATGTATATTTATACAATTCTTAATTATTTAAAAATATATAAACTTTGCGAACGATTTTCACTAAATTTAAACATTGTGGGTGGTGATCATACAAAAATAAATAATAACAATGTTTACCGGTTTCACTATTTTACAGAATCTTTTTCCTTCAATAATATATTTTACATTCATCACAGAATAGCTTTTACAGAAAACTTTCTGGTTAGAAATTACAAAGTATTTTGTTAAAAAAAAGTTGAAAAGTGTTTATGCATTCGGTTTGTCTGGCCGTCTGCTCACGCTCTAACTCCCTTAAATATGTTTGGATTTTTCTGAAACTGATAGGGGTTATTTGGGATCACCAAAGCATGTTTGGTATTGTACATGCAGTAGGTAGGATTCACCGTTCATTTACAGGGGGCGCTCAAAAGTATTCCGTTACATTAGGGTATATGGGGTGCCGTAAATATACTCGGATTTTTCTGAAACTGATAGGGGTTATTTAGGGTCACCAAAGCATGTTTGGTATTGTACATGCAGTAGGTAGGATTCACCGTTCCTTTACAGGAGGCGCTCAAAAGTATTCCGTTACATTAGGGTATATGGGGGTGCCGTCTCGGATTTTTCTGAAACTGATAGGGGTTATTTAGGGTCACCAAAACATGTTTGGTATTGTACATGCAGTAGGTAGGATTCACCGTTCATTTACAGGAGGCGCTCAAAAGTATTCCGTTACATTAGGGTATATGGGGGTGCCGTCTCGGATTTTT
The DNA here is from genome assembly GCA_963932465.1 of Maratus speciosus. NCBI lineage: Eukaryota > Metazoa > Arthropoda > Arachnida > Araneae > Salticidae > Maratus > Maratus speciosus. Next base: position 57,388 of record CAWVRF010001010.1, on the reverse strand, counting down.
CTGAAACTGATAGGGGTTATTTGGGATCACCAAAGCATGTTTGGTATTGTACATGCAGTAGGTAGGATTCACCGTTCATTTACAGGGGGCGCTCAAAAGTATTTCATTAAATCACTGTATATAATAAATTAATAAAATTGATAAAATATAATAATTAATAAAATTAATAATATAAATCACTGTATTTCACTACAATCACATTAGAACAGGACATTCATAGCATTTTTTATTCATTTACAGGGACACGTATAAGAAATCGGTTACAGTACAGTACCGTCTTTAAGTAATAAATGTTGGAGCGCACGGTTTAAAATTCGGTGTGCGTTTTTAAATTTAATTAATGTTTTGCATCTTACCCGTTATATATAAATTCCGTACCTCAAATACAGGGCTGTATAAAAGTATCCATGTACCGTTCTCCTTATGAGAGGAAATTGCTGAGGGTACATTTTTAACTAAAGTATATGTAGCTCTTAAGTGAACTAAATTTTGGCTTGCATGTAGCTAATAGATTCAAATTTATAAATCCTATACAGGGCTGCAATTCGCATAATTTTCCGATTGAGGATGGGAACAGCTGAAATTGGGCTCTGAAATGTATTATGCGTTTCCATAGGGTTGAATTAGATGTAATATTTTAATTTTTTAAACGGTGTAGTTTTGTTACATTATTCTAAATCTGTTGGAAAGTGTTTCATAATCTATGCTTCACGCATGATTTTTTTATTACTTGTTTATATATAATTTACTTCAGTTGACATATAAAAATAGTTAAATGTTATTCAAAACAATTTTAAAAACTATCGTCCACTTAATCAAAAATAGTTTAGAAAATGTTTAAAAAAAAATAAGAATTACCTTTCATTGCAACATTCGTAGCACATCTGTTGTCGGGAATAGAACAGCACACACTTCCACAGGCACGGTTTTTCTTTGCGCGGGGCAGGCGCCCCACTTTCCCTTGCATGAGATCGAGAGAACAGCACACACTTCCACAGGCACGGTTTTTCTTTGCGCGGGGCAGGCGCCCCACTTTCCCTTGCATGAGATCGAGAGAACAGCACACACTTCCACAGGCACGGTTTTTCTTTGCGCGGGGCAGGCGCCCCCACTTTCCCTTGCATGAGATCGAGAGAACAGCACACACTTCCACAGGCACGGTTTTTCTTTGCGCGGGGCAGGCGCCCCACTTTCCCTTGCATGAGATCGAGAGAACAGCACACACTTCCACAGGCACGGTTTTTCTTTGCGCGGGGCAGGCGCCCCACTTTCCCTTGCATGAGATCGAGAGAACAGCACACACTTCCACAGGCACGGTTTTTCTTTGCGCGGGGCAGGTGCCCCCACTTTCACTGCAGTAGTTATTTAGACTGTCGATGGAGAGACTAACTTGAACCATTCACAAGTACGAGTGACACGGAAGACGGAAAAAGTTCCATTTATATAGCTTGCGTCCGTGAATTGTCTGCATAGCTTAAAAAAAAAAAAAAAAAAAAAAAAAAAAAAAAAAAAAAAATTTTTTTTTTTTTTTTTTTTTTTTTTTTTTTTTTTTTTTTTTTTTTTTTTTTTTTTTTTTTTTTAAGCTATGCAGACAATTCACTGACAATTCACTGACAATTTACTAACAATTCACTAAAAAAAAAAAAAAAAAAAAAAAAAAAAAAAAAATTATTAAAAAATTATTAAAAAATTATTTTTTTTTTTTTTTTTTTTTTTTTTTTTTTTTTTTTTTTTTTTTTTTAGGGTCCACTGGTCATGGATCATTTCTTTTCATTTCAGTATCAAACCATCAACAACTTAAAAAATTTTAACTCCCATATGTGCTTTGCATATGTTAATAATATGTAATTAATAGTCTTAAGGAATATAGTAAATATTGAAATATTATTTCAAGACTTTGAATGAAATATATGAATCTTTTTCTATCTAAAATTTAAAATATGTAATATTGAACTACGTAATATACAATGGCAAATTCAAGGGAGGCTCGGAGTTCATAAATCCCCTCTGAACATCAACAAAAATATTCTAAACGTCATTTTAAAAATGAAATATACAGTAACCCTCAGTTATCAGCTGTTATTATTATAAAAATAAATCCACAAAGTGATAACACAACATGGCGGTGGGGCTGAAAACATCATTTTTAAAATGAAGCACGACATGACTTTAAATTATTGTAAAGTCGAAATCTTTGATTGTTTCAGGTAGAGGAATGTTTAAAGTGGGGGAGGGGGAGTCTGGACCCCCCGCCCCCTTTCGTTAGGGTACTTTAAAAAAATTTTCAAAGTGAGAGCAAAATCACAACATGCTTCGGGCCGAGAGCAACTACACTGTAATACGGATGCCCATAACTTAAGATATAAGATTAATCCAGATATAAGATTGGCCACAAAAGTTCAGAAACACTTTTTTTTTAGAATTCACAATCCATGCATTTATGCACAAGAAAATTATTATAAGATAAATAGGGGACGAGTGTGCCCCCCCCCCCCCCGGCATTTCCATTATTTCATTTTTCTCTCTCTCTCTCTCTAATGGACTGGTGGCTTCTATTATTATAAAACAGCCATTATAAATGAGGTGTTAGGTGAAGATGAAAGAGCAGCCGTAAAAAGTTAGAACTTTGATTTTCTAGTCGGCCCCACCTGTGGCCGAGAGGTTCTGCTCTCGAATCTGGTAGACGGGAGGTGCTGGGTTCGAACCCAATCGCGCCCGTCGGCCTAATCGTTCGGAGTTTTCTTCGAACCATCGATTTCCATGCGTCAATACGGATTAGGTTCCCCTAGAAAGCCCCCTCCCCTCCTTCACGAAGAGCACGACCGTGCCTATAACCCTAGAGTAGATAATCGGCCGTCAAAAATCGACCCGATTTTCTAGTCCAAAAAAAGGGGCTATTTTTCTTTTGCGGCTGCTCTTTCATCTTCACCGAACACTTGATTTATAATGGCTGTTTCATAATAATAGAAACCACCAGTCCATCAGAAAAAAAATAACTCGGTTAAAGCGGGACTCTACTGCAGTACAAAACATATTTCAATTTTAAGACTTAAAGCACACGTTTTATTTTATCTAAAATGATGTCATTCCCATCCGCTTAAGAATTCCATATTTACGATTATCGTATACAATATGGCTTCAAAAACTACAAAGAAATTAATATTTCAAAAATAAATGGAGATACAGTTTTCAAGCAAAATGTATTTAAAAGAACTTTTTTTTTTCCAATACGACGGTATAAAAGTTGACTTAAATTACTGACTTAAAAATTGACTGAGTATAAAACTTATATTTAACCCTGAAATACAAGTGCATTAGGAAACTGAAAAACCTACATTTTTTTCAGTGGCTCTGATAAATTTCATCTCATACTGTGTGAAATACTCTTGTATATAATATTTATATATATAAATTTAACTATGTTGAAGGAAAAAAAAAAAAAAAAAAAAAAAAAAAAAAAAAAAAAAAAAATTTGTGCATTCCATTCTTTAAATTGTACTTCAGAGAGAGAAACCTGTGTCCTTCAAAACTGTGAAAAGGGAATGTGGTTTTTCACGCTTCGATGAAAATTTGTGCAATGATCTGAATCCGTGAAAGGGCTTGCATTTCTTACTATTTCCGCAATAGCTCTATCTCAAGGACTAATCCTTGGATTTTGAAACAAACCCGAGATTCCAGTATACTTTGATATGAATTAGTGTTATTTGTATTTTGGTGTAAATCGTGTCAGTCAGTTTTTCACAAGGTCAAAACTGACTGACGAGTTGTTACAATAAGTAAAAAGAGAATTAAATAAAGTGTTCCGTTTTTTCTTAATATACAATGAAAATTATTTTTCCAGAATACTTTCTAAATATTTATTGAAAAATGTAATCAATACCTATCGTGGGGATAGCATATTATATAGTGAATTAGTATAACTTAGTATGAATATTTTAATACATTTTATAATAATAATAATAATAATAATAATAATAATAATTTAACAAAGTACACCGACCATTTGGAAAATTATTTTTTCAAAGACTAAAATTTAAGACATAAAAAATCGCACGGAGTTGATCCTGCATTACGTACGCCATGGATTAAACGATAACATTCTTGAATCCATCATGATCAAATTTTAAAAGAAATTTCAGTTTTACAATTTTTGGTACTGTAAATTTTTAAACTTCTACGGAGCTGGTCATACATTAAGTACTCCATGAATTAAAGATTAATAGTGTTATTACACGTAAAAATTGCAAGTGGGAAAAATCGCCTGCGACTTGTCAGATTTCCTATGAAACTAGTAGTATTAGTAGAGTCCCGCTTTAACCGAGTTATTTTTTTTCTGATGGACTGGTGGTTTCTATTATTATGAAACAGCCATTATAAATCAAGTGTTCGGTGAAGATGAAAGAGCAGCCGCAAAAGAAAAATAGCCCTTCCCCCCCTTTTTTGGACTAGAAAATCGGGTCGATTTTTGACGGCCGATTATCTACTCTAGGGTTATAGGCACGGTCGTGCTCTTCGTGAAGGAGGGGAGGGGGCTTTCTAGGGGAACCTAATCCGTATTGACGCATGGAAATCCATGGCTCGAAGAAAACTCCGAACGATTAGGCCGACGGGCGCGATTGGGTTCGAACCCAGCACCTCCCGTCTACCAGATTCGAGAGCAGAACCTCTCGGCCACAGGTGGGGCCGACTAGAAAATCAAAGTTCTAACTTTTTACGGCTGCTCTTTCATCTTCACCTAACACCTCATTTATAATGGCTGTTTTATAATAATAGAAGCCACCAGTCCATTAGAGAGAGAGAGAAAAAAATGAAATAATGGAAATGCCGGCGGGGGGGGGGGGCACACTCGTCCCCTATTTATCTTATAATAATTTTCTTGTGCATAAATGCATGGATTGTGAATTCTAAAAAAAAAGTGTTTCTGAACTTTTGTGGCCAGTCTTATATCTGGATTAATCTTATATCTTAAGTTATGGGCATCCGTATTACAGTGTAGTTGCTCTCGGCCCGAAGCATGTTGTGATTATGAAACAGCCATTATAAATCAAGTGTTCGGTGAAGATGAAAGAGCAGCCGCAAAAGAAAAATAGCCCTTCCCCCCCTTTTTTGGACTAGAAAATCGGGTCGATTTTTGACGGCCGATTATCTACTCTAGGGTTATAGGCACGGTCGTGCTCTTCGTGAAGGAGGGGAGGGGGCTTTCTAGGGGAACCTAATCCGTATTGACGCATGGAAATCCATGGCTCGAAGAAAACTCCGAACGATTAGGCCGACGGGCGCGATTGGGTTCGAACCCAGCACCTCCCGTCTACCAGATTCGAGAGCAGAACCTCTCGGCCACAGGTGGGGCCGACTAGAAAATCAAAGTTCTAACTTTTTACGGCTGCTCTTTCATCTTCACCTAACACCTCATTTATAATGGCTGTTTTATAATAATAGAAGCCACCAGTCCATTAGAGAGAGAGAGAAAAAAATGAAATAATGGAAATGCCGGCGGGGGGGGGGGGCACACTCGTCCCCTATTTATCTTATAATAATTTTCTTGTGCATAAATGCATGGATTGTGAATTCTAAAAAAAAAGTGTTTCTGAACTTTTGTGGCCAGTCTTATATCTGGATTAATCTTATATCTTAAGTTATGGGCATCCGTATTACAGTGTAGTTGCTCTCGGCCCGAAGCATGTTGTGATTATGAAACAGCCATTATAAATCAAGTGTTCGGTGAAGATGAAAGAGCAGCCGCAAAAGAGTTCGGTGAAGATGAAAGAGCAGCCGCAAAAGAAAAATAGCCCTTCCCCCCCTTTTTTGGACTAGAAAATCGGGTCGATTTTTGACGGCCGATTATCTACTCTAGGGTTATAGGCACGGTCGTGCTCTTCGTGAAGGAGGGGAGGGGGCTTTCTAGGGGAACCTAATCCGTATTGACGCATGGAAATCCATGGCTCGAAGAAAACTCCGAACGATTAGGCCGACGGGCGCGATTGGGTTCGAACCCAGCACCTCCCGTCTACCAGATTCGAGAGCAGAACCTCTCGGCCACAGGTGGGGCCGACTAGAAAATCAAAGTTCTAACTTTTTACGGCTGCTCTTTCATCTTCACCTAACACCTCATTTATAATGGCTGTTTTATAATAATAGAAGCCACCAGTCCATTAGAGAGAGAGAGAAAAAAATGAAATAATGGAAATGCCGGCGGGGGGGGGGGGCACACTCGTCCCCTATTTATCTTATAATAATTTTCTTGTGCATAAATGCATGGATTGTGAATTCTAAAAAAAAAGTGTTTCTGAACTTTTGTGGCCAGTCTTATATCTGGATTAATCTTATATCTTAAGTTATGGGCATCCGTATTACAGTGTAGTTGCTCTCGGCCCGAAGCATGTTGTGATTATGAAACAGCCATTATAAATCAAGTGTTCGGTGAAGATGAAAGAGCAGCCGCAAAAGAAAAATAGCCCTTCCCCCCCTTTTTTGGACTAGAAAATCGGGTCGATTTTTGACGGCCGATTATCTACTCTAGGGTTATAGGCACGGTCGTGCTCTTCGTGAAGGAGGGGAGGGGGCTTTCTAGGGGAACCTAATCCGTATTGACGCATGGAAATCCATGGCTCGAAGAAAACTCCGAACGATTAGGCCGACGGGCGCGATTGGGTTCGAACCCAGCACCTCCCGTCTACCAGATTCGAGAGCAGAACCTCTCGGCCACAGGTGGGGCCGACTAGAAAATCAAAGTTCTAACTTTTTACGGCTGCTCTTTCATCTTCACCTAACACCTCATTTATAATGGCTGTTTTATAATAATAGAAGCCACCAGTCCATTAGAGAGAGAGAGAAAAAAATGAAATAATGGAAATGCCGGCGGGGGGGGGGGGGGCACACTCGTCCCCTATTTATCTTATAATAATTTTCTTGTGCATAAATGCATGGATTGTGAATTCTAAAAAAAAAGTGTTTCTGAACTTTTGTGGCCAGTCTTATATCTGGATTAATCTTATATCTTAAGTTATGGGCATCCGTATTACAGTGTAGTTGCTCTCGGCCCGAAGCATGTTGTGATTTTGCTCTCACTTTGAAAATTTTTTTAAAGTACCCTAACGAAAGGGGGCGGGGGGTCCAGACTCCCCCTCCCCCACTTTAAACATTCCTCTACCTGAAACAATCAAAGATTTCGACTTTACAATAATTTAAAGTCATGTCGTGCTTCATTTTAAAAATGATGTTTTCAGCCCCACCGCCATGTTGTGTTATCACTTTGTGGATTTATTTTTATAATAATAACAGCTGATAACTGAGGGTTACTGTATATTTCATTTTTAAAATGACGTTTAGAATATTTTTGTTGATGTTCAGAGGGGATTTATGAACTCCGAGCCTCCCTTGAATTTGCCATTGTATATTACGTAGTTCAATATTACATATTTTAAATTTTAGATAGAAAAAGATTCATATATTTCATTCAAAGTCTTGAAATAATATTTCAATATTTACTATATTCCTTAAGACTATTAATTACATATTATTAACATATGCAAAGCACATATGGGAGTTAAAATTTTTTAAGTTGTTGATGGTTTGATACTGAAATGAAAAGAAATGATCCATGACCAGTGGACCCTTAAAAAAAAAAAAAAAAAAAAAAAAAAAAAAAAAAAAAAAAAAAAAAAAAAATTATTAAAAAATTATTTTTTAATAATTTTTTAATAATTTTTTTTTTTTTTTTTTTTTTTTTTTTTTTTTTTTCAGTGAATTGTTAGTGAATTGTCAGTGAATTGTCTGCATAGCTAAAGAAAAAAAAAAAAAAAAAAAAAAAAAAAAAAAAAAAAAAATTTTTTTTTTTTTTTTTTTTTTTTTTTTTTTTTTTTTTTTTTTTTTTTTTTTTTTTTTTAAGCTATGCAGACAATTCACGGACGCAAGCTATATAAATGGAACTTTTTCCGTCTTCCGTGTCACTCGTACTTGTGAATGGTTCAAGTTAGTCTCTCCATCGACAGTCTAAATAACTACTGCAGTGAAAGTGGGGGCACCTGCCCCGCGCAAAGAAAAACCGTGCCTGTGGAAGTGTGTGCTGTTCTCTCGATCTCATGCAAGGGAAAGTGGGGCGCCTGCCCCGCGCAAAGAAAAACCGTGCCTGTGGAAGTGTGTGCTGTTCTCTCGATCTCATGCAAGGGAAAGTGGGGCGCCTGCCCCGCGCAAAGAAAAACCGTGCCTGTGGAAGTGTGTGCTGTTCTCTCGATCTCATGCAAGGGAAAGTGGGGCGCCTGCCCCGCGCAAAGAAAAACCGTGCCTGTGGAAGTGTGTGCTGTTCTCTCGATCTCATGCAAGGGAAAGTGGGGCGCCTGCCCCGCGCAAAGAAAAACCGTGCCTGTGGAAGTGTGTGCTGTTCTCTCGATCTCATGCAAGGGAAAGTGGGGCGCCTGCCCCGCGCAAAGAAAAACCGTGCCTGTGGAAGTGTGTGCTGTTCTCTCGATCTCATGCAAGGCAAAGTGGGGGCACCTGCCCCTCGCAAAAAAAATCCGTGCCTGTGGAAGTGTGTGCTGTTCTATTCCCGACAACAGATGTGCTACGAATGTTGCAATGAAAGGTAATTCTTATTTTTTTTTAAACATTTTCTAAACTATTTTTGATTAAGTGGACGATAGTTTTTAAAATTGTTTTGAATAACATTTAACTATTTTTATATGTCAACTGAAGTAAATTATATATAAACAAGTAATAAAAAAATCATGCGTGAAGCATAGATTATGAAACACTTTCCAACAGATTTAGAATAATGTAACAAAACTACACCGTTTAAAAAATTAAAATATTACATCTAATTCAACCCTATGGAAACGCATAATACATTTCAGAGCCCAATTTCAGCTGTTCCCATCCTCAATCGGAAAATTATGCGAATTGCAGCCCTGTATAGGATTTATAAATTTGAATCTATTAGCTACATGCAAGCCAAAATTTAGTTCACTTAAGAGCTACATATACTTTAGTTAAAAATGTACCCTCAGCAATTTCCTCTCATAAGGAGAACGGTACATGGATACTTTTATACAGCCCTGTATTTGAGGTACGGAATTTATATATAACGGGTAAGATGCAAAACATTAATTAAATTTAAAAACGCACACCGAATTTTAAACCGTGCGCTCCAACATTTATTACTTAAAGACGGTACTGTACTGTAACCGATTTCTTATACGTGTCCCTGTAAATGAATAAAAAATGCTATGAATGTCCTGTTCTAATGTGATTGTAGTGAAATACAGTGATTTATATTATTAATTTTATTAATTATTATATTTTATCAATTTTATTAATTTATTATATACAGTGATTTAATGAAATACTTTTGAGCGCCCCCTGTAAATGAACGGTGAATCCTACCTACTGCATGTACAATACCAAACATGCTTTGGTGATCCCAAATAACCCCTATCAGTTTCAGAAAAATCCGAGACGGCACCCCCATATACCCTAATGTAACGGAATACTTTTGAGCGCCTCCTGTAAATGAACGGTGAATCCTACCTACTGCATGTACAATACCAAACATGTTTTGGTGACCCTAAATAACCCCTATCAGTTTCAGAAAAATCCGAGACGGCACCCCCATATACCCTAATGTAACGGAATACTTTTGAGCGCCTCCTGTAAAGGAACGGTGAATCCTACCTACTGCATGTACAATACCAAACATGCTTTGGTGACCCTAAATAACCCCTATCAGTTTCAGAAAAATCCGAGTATATTTACGGCACCCCCATATACCCTAATGTAACGGAATACTTTTGAGCGCCCCCTGTAAATGAACGGTGAATCCTACCTACTGCATGTACAATACCAAACATGCTTTGGTGATCCCAAATAACCCCTATCAGTTTCAGAAAAATCCAAACATATTTAAGGGAGTTAGAGCGTGAGCAGACGGCCAGACAAACCGAATGCATAAACACTTTTCAACTTTTTTTTTAACAAAATACTTTGTAATTTCTAACCAGAAAGTTTTCTGTAAAAGCTATTCTGTGATGAATGTAAAATATATTATTGAAGGAAAAAGATTCTGTAAAATAGTGAAACCGGTAAACATTGTTATTATTTATTTTTGTATGATCACCACCCACAATGTTTAAATTTAGTGAAAATCGTTCGCAAAGTTTATATATTTTTAAATAATTAAGAATTGTATAAATATACATGTTTTGAAAAAAAATCGATATGATTTGATTGCCGGATCTCACTTTTCCGGAATCCTCAACACTTTACTAAATCCGAACTTCAGATTTTTTCCAACTTTGGGTATATTGCTTTTCCAATAAAAAGGAAAAAAAAATTCACTACATAAAAAGGCAAAATATGACGTTCATGTATTAAGAATTGCATATACAACTATTAATACTAAATTAAAAAATCATTTTAGTTAAATATATCCTAACAAAATAAAAAGGTAAAACGAAAACATTTATTTAAAGCTGTTCTCAAATCCAAAAGGGCAACTTTATGGCATAAGTTTTAATTTAGTTTTGTTCGGAGATGCATGAAACTAGCAGGTGTTGTTGTTCAGAAACTATGTAATTGAACTGTGTTTTCCGCTTTTTGCAAACGCAATAGATAGTGTCAAAGTGGGAGTTTTGAACCCACACGAAAGAAGAATACCATACAAGGAAGGGTGAAAAACGTCTTTGTCACGTGATCAAAATCGCTTATAACTCAATAGGTAATTTATTTTATTGAAAAACAAAATGGAAAAACGCAGATCGATCGCTTCCATAGTCAAGCTTCCCAACGTTTTGCGCTTGTTGAGCAGAGCAGCTGAGAAAGGCAAAATATGACGTTCATGTATTAAAAATTGCATATAACAACTATTTTAAGCTTTTTTTTTTTCTGATGACCTAATTACGTTGAAGACTTGAAATTTTTGCATACTTATAGCTGAACACCACACATCAAACGACAAATCGTTATATATTATATATTCATATAAATATAAATATTATAATGTACTTTGACAAAAATCTTATATTTAACCCTCTCGGTTCCAACTTGTGTATTTTAAGTTTTTTTTCTAACTGAGCCCCTAATTACGTTGAAGACTTGAAACTTTGCATACTTATAGCTGAACACCTCACATTAAACGACAAATTAGTCAATTTTGAAAAAGTCTTATATTTAACCCTTCGAGCTCCAACTTGTGTATTTTAAGCTTTATTTTTCTAACTGAGCCCCTAATTACGTTGAAGACTTGAAACTTTGCATACTTATAGCTGAACACCTCACATCAAACGACAAATTAGTCAATTTTGAAAAAGTCTTCTATTTAACCCTTCGGGCTCCAACTTGTGTATTTTAAGCTTTTTTTTTTCTAACTGAGCCCCTAATTACGTTGAAGACTTGAAATTTTGCATACTTATAGCTGAACACCTCACATCAAACGACAAATTAGTCAATTTTGAAAAAGTCTTCTATTTAACCCTTCGGGCCCCAACTTGTGTGTATTTTAAGCTTTATTTTTCTAACTGAGCCCCTAATTACGTTGAAGGCTTGAAACTTTGCATACTCATAGCTGAACACCTCACATCAAACGACAAATTAGTCAATTTTGAAAAAGTCTTCTATTTAACCCTTCGAGCTCCAACTTGTGTATTTTAAGCTTTATTTTTCTAACTGAGCCCCTAATTACGTTGAAGACTTGAAATTTTGCATACTTATAGCTGAATACCTCACATCAAACGACAAATTAGTCAATTTTGAGAAAGTCTTCTATTTAACCCTTCGGGCTCCAACTTGTGTATTTTAAGCTTTTTTTTCTAACTGAGCCCCTAATTAAGTTGAAGACTTGAAATTTTGGTTACTTATAGCTGAAAACCTCACATCAAACGACAAATCATACAATTTTGAGAAAGTCTTATATTTAACCCTCTGGGCTCCAATTTGTGTGTATTTTAAGCTTTAAAGCAGATTTCGCAAAAGGATTAAAGTGTTTTAAAAGAAATATTAAACGGAACCCTCTGTGCAATCTGTGATCCCACTTACCCGCTTGTTTTGCAAACGCAACAGATCTGTCAGAAAATAGTATCAAAGTGAGTGTTTTGAACCAAACTCCGGCGCGAAAGAAAAATAATCACACGCAAGAAAGGGTGGAAAACGTCTTTGTCACGTGAACAAAAGCGCTTTAGCTCAATAGGTAATTTATCAAAAATAATGGAAAACACAGTTCGATTCCAAATCGCTTCCACTTTCCAATTTTATGACTTTCCGTTAAAAAACTGAATGTCACGCGATCAAAAGCGCTTATAAGCTCAATAGGTGCTTTATCAAAAAAAAGAAATAATGGAAAACACAGTTCGATTCCACCTTCCAATTTTATGACTTTCCGTTAAAAAACTGAATGTCACGTGATCAAAAGCGCTTATAAGCTCAATAGGTGCTTTATCAAAAAAAAGAAATAATGGAAAACACAGTTCGATTCCACCTTCCAATTTTATGACTTTCCGTTAAAAAACTGAATGTCACGTGATCAAAAGCGCTCATAAGCTCAATAGGTAATTTATCAAAAAAAAGAAATAATGGAACACACAGTTCGATTCCACCTTCCAATTTTATGACTTTCCGTTAAAAAACTGAATGTCACGTGATCAAAAGCGCTCATAAGCTCAATAGGTAATTTATCAAAAAAAAAGAAATAATGGAACACACAGTTCGATTCCACCTTCCAATTTTATGACTTTCCGTTAAAAAACTGAATGTCACGTGATCAAAAGCGCTTATAAGCTCAATAGGTAATTTATCAAAAAAAAGAAATAATGGAACACACAGTTCGATTCCACCTTCCAATTTTATGACTTTCCGTTAAAAAACTGAATGTCACGTGATCAAAAGCGCTCATAAGCTCAATAGGTAATTTATCGAAAAAAATTAATGGAACACATAGTTCGATTCCACCTTCCAATTTTATGGTTTTCCGTTAAAAAACTGAATGTCACGTGATCAAAAGCGCTTATAAGCTCAATAGGTCATTTATCAAAAATAATGGAAAACACAGTTCGATTCCAGCTTCCACTTTTATGACTTTCCGTTAAAAAAATGAATGTCACGTGATCAAAAGCGCTTATAAGCTCAATAGGTCATTTATCAAAAATAATGGAAAACACAGTTCGATTCCAAATCGCCTTCCACTTTTATGACTTTCCGTTAAAAACTGAATGTCACGTGATCAAAAGCGCTTATAAGCTCAATAGGTCATTTATCAAAAATAATGGAAAACACAGTTCGATTCCAGCTTCCACTTTTATGACTTTCCGTTAAAAAAATGAATGTCACGTGATCAAAAGCGCTTATAAGCTCAATAGGTCATTTATCAAAAATAATGGAAAACACAGTTCGATTCCAAATCGCCTTCCACTTTTATGACTTTCCGTTAAAAAATGAATGTCACGCGATCAAAAGCGCTTATAAGCTCAATAGGTGCTTTATCAAAAAAGAAATAATGAAAAACACAGTTCGATTCCAAATCGCCTTCCACTTTTATGACTTTCCGTTAAAAAATGAATGTCACGCGATCAAAAGCGCTTATAAGCTCAATAGGTGCTTTATCAAAAAAGAAATAATGAAAAACACAGTTCGATTCCAAATCGCCTTCCACTTTTATGACTTTCCGTTAAAAAAAATGAATGTGTCAAAACGTTTTTGCGCTTGTTGAGCAGACCTTTTCAGAATGGATGGATTATTGAATTTAAAAGAACTCTTTTTATTACTCTGTAAGTCATTGCGCGCGCATGATATTTTGAGAACATATGTATGGATTTCTATAAAATTTTAAATAGATGGCTCGTTTAAAATGACCTACTTTTAATTATTTGCTATGGTAAGCAGAGCTGCCAAGTCTCCGGCCTTTTAGATACAAGTATTTTAAGACAGAAAATGTTGTTTTATTTAATTAGAACAATTGGGCGATTTAAAGGAACAACATTTTCTGTAAAATAATAGTGGTGTGCCGGAGACTTGACAACTCTGGGTAAGATTTTTTGTTATGATTATTGTTATTCAATAAAAAAGAAAAAAAGTTGATTTTTTTTTCCCACAATAAAGAAATTCTTTGAAGATCTGTTCAGTTTCTAATAGTAGTATATTAAAAGGCAAAATCTGTTTTATCAAATGTTCATGTTTATACTTAGACAGGCATTAAAAATACACTCATTCACACTTTGGATGTTTTGATTGATATTCAGTGAGAGACCCCTTCATAAAAACTATTTTTAATGGATTAAGGTTTTTGAAATGTTTTAAATTCAATTGTTTTGAAATTTAATACAGTTATAATTTAAGCAATCATTGCGAAAATTTTCTTGATTTCATTAAACAATACGCAAACGAGTAATGAATTAAATAATATATTAATTAGTAATACACATTAAAAATACTCCATACCCGCAAATGAGTAATGAATTAAATAATATATTAATGAGTAATACACATTAAAAATACTCCCAGACACTATAACTTTATAATAGTATATCAAAAACTGGTATCTCTATGTTTTAATTTCTACAGGAACTTTGTCGTGTCTTGAAGGAATTTTTTAATTTTAAGTATCTAATATAATATTTTGGCTGAAATGTATTTTCTCTCTATTCTTTAAATGTGACACTCATGGATCGGGACAAGAAATGTTGATTGTTCCAATCCAAAGCCTTTTCAGCTTATATTATCTCGAGTCTTTGAAATTTCATGCAACTTTTTTGAAAATGTTATTAAAAATTGTTTTTTGTTTTTAAAATGTCGTTTTCCATTCTCATTGCAGCGCTCCAGATTCCTTCGTATGAAAACAAAGATTTGAGAAGAGTTCCTTTGTGTGTTCCACCTCCAGTCGATGTGTGCCATTGCCGTGTGCCTTTTAGGTGTTCCACCTCCAGTGCTCCCAGACCACAAGAGTCCGAGACTCGGGAGGGCCGCTTGAATCCGGGCTAGAGTCGCTTCGAGTGCCGAGGGCTACCCCCCCCTCCCCGTGTATGGCAACATCCCCCACCTCATGCATATATAGTGAAGCTATCTATATATCGCATTTTTTTATAAATGCCCTCCCTTTATTTCCAGTTGCCGGGGTCATAAACTGCGGGGGAGCCGCTCGAATCCGGGCTGGATTCGTCCGAGTGCCGAGGGCCACTCCCCCCCTCCTCTTGGGGCGGCTCGATTCTGTTTTTCTCGTGTACCCTCTCTCGCCCCCCTCCCCGGTGACTGTTGGGCCCGTTCTCGACTGCGGACTTCCCTGAGGCTACCGAACGAGTTTTGTTCTCTCGACGGGGTCTTTAGAGGTCTCTGGCAAGGAACCCCTTATCCGGGTTACCCGGGACACTGGAGCGGAAAAGGATTCAACCCTTCTTCTAGTTCCAGACTAGGCATAGCGCCTAAACGGTACCCGATGATACGGAGACTTTGATAGATGCTCGGTGCCTTGCATGGACATTGCTTGTGTGTGTGGTGTCTGGGGCCCTGTCAGAGAGCAACGACCCCCCCCCTTCTATGGGGGGTGACAGGCGTGGAGACGCGCCTTTTCGGTGGAAGAGGCTTCCCGCTCATGCATGCTTTTGTTGCACTGCGGTCCAGGAGCGTGAATGGGCGGGAGGTGCCACGGCTGGGGAAGGGTGAGGTTTAACAAATCTGCGGCAAGTGGTCCAAAGGTGCTCACCCCCCCCTAGTGGGGCCCTGGGCCTTGTATGGAGTGGGAGAACCTCCGTGGTGTAAAGAGTCGCTTGACCCCTTTCGGCGGTTCGCAGGAGGAAAGGACGGGCCACGGTCGCTGGATAGAGAGAGAGGGGAAAAAGAAGATGGAAGGGAGCCCCGGGGGGCATTGGAGGGATCGAGAGTTTCATTAGAGACAGGGGGCCGCTCGAATCCGAGCTGGAGTCGCTCGGAGGGCCCACCCCCCTCCCCGACACCTGCATATATAGTAAAGAGATCTATATATTGCATTTTCATTTGTACCGGTTGTCCGGGGTGGGGAAGGTCTTCCGGGCTTGATTCGCTCCGAGTGCCGAGGGCCACCCGCCCTCCTCTCGCCCAAAAAAAAAACCCATCTCGCTCTCCTCCCACCACGAGCGGGGTCCGAGCGGGGTCGCTTGAATCCGAGCTCGAGTCGCTTCGAGTGACGAGGGCCACCGAATTCCCCCCTCAGGGGCGGGGCTGCTCGAATCCGGGGCTAGATTCGCTCGAGTGCCGAGGACCACCGGACATACTCCCCCTCTCCGTGTGTGGCATCTGAAAAAAAGGTAGGTGACGGAAAGTCTTGGATCCAAGGGGGAGGGTCCCGAGCTCGAGTCGCTTCGAGTGCCGAGGGCCACCGAATCCCCCCCCCCGCTCCCTGGCGCCGGGGAGGGGGGGTCAGAAAAACTTGGGGCCGCTCGAATCCGGGCTGGATTCGCTCGAGACCACCCCCCCCCCTTCTGAAAGGTAGGTGGTGAAATAAAAAAAATGTTTTTTTTTTCTGTAGTGTGTGTGTTTTCTTTGACTCTGTTTTTTGTTTCAGGGCGAGAGAAAAGAATACAGTGAGTTCTTTTTCAGGGCGATGGAGAGAGAAAAAAATAAAAGTTCAGGGCGATGTTTCAGAGAGAGAAAAGTATAAAATGGGTTTCAGGGAGAGAGAGAAAAAGAATAAAGAGAAAGTTTTTCTTTTTCAGGGCGATGTTTTCTTTTTCAGGGTGAGAAAAGTATAAAATGGGTTTCAGGGAGAGAGAGAGAAAGAATAAAGAGAAAGTTTTTCTTTTTCAGGGAGAGAAAAGTATAAAATGGGTTTCAGGGAGAGAGAGAGAAAGAATAAAGAGAAAGTTTTTCTTTTTCAGGGCGATGTTTTCTTTTTCAGGGAGAGAAAAGTATAAAATGGGTTTCAGGGAGAGAGAGAGAAAGAATAAAGAGAAAGTTTTTCTTTTTCAGGGCGATGTTTTCTTTTTCAGGGTGAGAGAAAAGTATAAAGTCTTCTTTTTCAGGGATCGGGTCCTAACTGTCGAAGGTTTTACTGTGGTTTTCCTTCGACCTCGAGCGTGAATACGGGTTAGGTCCACCCCCCGCAAAAGACCCTGCCACAGAGGGCACCCCACACACAAAAGTCCCTTTTTTTTTTATTTCGGCGGGGGTGGTGGCCGTCCGCCTAACCGTCGAAGGTTTTACTGTGGTTTTCCTTCGACCTCGAGCGTGAATACGAGTTGGGATGTTTCGAAAAAGACCCTACCACAGAGGGCACCTCCCCCAAAACAAAACTGTGAAACCCATTCTATGAAAGGACCCCTATAAAAACATCGGAAAACCATATGAAACCCACTCCACGATAAACACAACTTTGAAACCCTTACACGGACAACAACCCACTCCACGATAAACACAACTTTGAAACCCTTACACGGACAA
>CAWVRF010001010.1:10000-32500 GCA_963932465.1 Maratus speciosus | reverse complement strand
CGCTCCATGGCTTATTAATACTAAACGCATGGGTTCAAAACGAAAATTGTGATTCCATGATTCACTGCCACACACCTTGCTTGGCTACGTTCCTTGGGGGAGGGAGGAAGCGCGCTCACGAATCAGAGGCAGGAGGCGTGACGCAAGGAGCTGGGAAGAGAGGACACTGTCGATTCTTTCCGTTCTCTCTCTCACACAATGGCCTGCTCGAATCCCGCTCGCGGGCTCCTGGATTTACCGGATGATGTGTTATTTCTACTGCTGAGAGTGTACGTTCCTGTAAGAGAAAAATTGCACGTGCTGTTTCGGATCCCTGAATTTCGGCGACTGGTGACTCGCTCCGAGGCTTATCATCCCCTTCCGGTCCCCTTCTCGCGCCCGTACCTGGACTTGCTGCGGTGCATCCGACCGGGATGGTACGCGGCTCGAGAGGATCCCTTCCATCGATTCCACCTGCAGATCGGGGAGAGGACGCTGCAAGTGTCCCTGTGCCACTATCTGCTGGCAGGATCGGCGAGCCGTGTCACGTCGCCCGACACGTTGCGTTACCAGTTTTTCAACGCGACGCTGCCGCACCTGCGCACGAATCTGCTACAGTACTTGGAGGACTATGACGCTTGCACGGACCTGCTGACCTATCGAGATCCGCAGCGAGGGTTCGTCGTGGTGCGCCCCCCTCGGATGTGGTGTCACGACGGCAGGACTCGGAGGATCCAGGAGGCCGGAACCATGCCTTTCAGCGTCCGGTGGACGCGCGACCATAAACTCTGGGTGGACGACTCGCGAGAACTGTCCCCGATCGAATTTCGAGAAACGTCCGATGGTCTGAGGTGGCCCGAAGGGAGGATTCCGCTGGCCGCCCGACAAGAAATTCGATTGATGCAGGACGATTGCCTGATGTCCGGTGGGGTGTCCTACGTGGAAATGCCGTCGTCGTGGCGGATCCAGACCGAGCGGGAACCGCCTCGTAAAAAAATAAAAAAGTGGGTATAAAAAAATATATCCATTTCAAAATGTCTCTTTTTTTCTTCCTTCGCATGAGTATTTAGGAAGGAAAAAAGAGGTAAAAAAATACGCCAAAGGTTTTTAAAAAGAAGAGGGGGTCTTCTTTTTAAGACCTTTGGCGTATTTTTTTGCGACGAAATGGATACCAACGTTGGAGTCGAAAATGGCCCCCCTGTACAAGAGGAAAAGTTTTTAATAATAAATCAGTGTAAAAAGTTTCTTTTATATTTTTATGTGTATTTTTTTAATAATATATATATTACATAAATGTAATAGACATTGAAAAAAAAAAAAAAAAAAAAAAAAAAAAAAAAAAAAAAAAAAAAAAATCTATATATATAATTTATATATATTATATATTTAAAAAAAAAAAAAAAAAAAAAAAAAAAAAAAAAAAAAAAAAAAAAAAAAATTTTTTTTTTTTTTTTTTTTTTTTTTTTTTTTTTTTTTTTTGAATAATATATAATAATAAATAATATATAATTTATATATATATATATAAAAAAAAAAAAAAAAAAAAAAAAAAAAAAAAAAAAAAAAAAAAAAATTTTTTTTTTTTTTTTTTTTTTTTTTTTTTTTTTTTTTTTTAAATAATATATAATAATAAATAATATATAATCTATAAAAAAAAAAAAAAAAAAAAAAAAAAAAAAAAAAAAAAAAAAAAAAAAGAAAAAATTTTTTTTTTTTTTTTTTTTTTTTTTTTTTTTTTTTTTTTTTTTTTTTTTTTTTCCTTACAATGTTGGTTAAATAAACTTGACATGAAATTTCATCTTTCAGTACTTTACCAATCTTCGCACGGCTTGAATAACATTCTCTCACCACGCCTCCCAGTTTTATGTTTCCAACCAATGCGCGTCTCGGCCCACCCACTTGACCTCGTTTTACGAGTATATATGTACAACAGTGCGCTCAATGATTGTGTTCTGACAACAAAATGATTATTAAGTTGAAGCTTGACCGCAAGCACTCTTTAACCGGTGTATTAGGGGACCAAGGTAAAATATATTGGTTCGGCAGGTCCGTAAAAACATTTTTTAGAAAAGACACTCTCGATTTCACGGTGCTTCCCTTCTCCCTCAAAGATGTTGCAGATGATTTGATGATGGACGATTATCCCATCTACCTACTGAAACTCGACGTAATGACTCATGATAGCTTACTCTTTTTAATGGAACAATACTTGAAGGGTGAAGAAAAATCATTGTTAAAATCTTTTTTTTATGTAACAGTTATAAAAAGAGATTACTTTTATCTTCTCACGCGTTGTTTATCCACGGAACCCGGCGCTGTTGCATTCTGGCCGTGGATTAACTGCCATCGACGGCCGATGCTGAGTCGACCTGCAGCGACCCCACCACCCACATCCGTGTCAGAAACCCTCGACAACTTATCCAAGCACGTCCCATCTGAAAAGTGCGTCCATGGCTCAAGTAAGTAAGGTGTCGTCGTCCTGCGTGTCCCCGAGAGATGCAACATTTTCATCGGGGACAGCTTCACCACAATATTCTCCAGTGTCACCAAGTTTTGTGCCGGATTATCCCTCTGCATCTCCCGCGTATTCTCCAGTGTCACCTAGTTATGTGCCGAATTATCCCTCTGCATCTCCCGCCTATTCTCCAGTGTCACCTAGTTATGTGCCGGATGATCCCTCTGCATCTCCCGCGTATTCTCCAGTGTCACCTAGTTATGTGCCGGATGATCCCTCTGCATCTCCCGCGTATTCTCCAGTGTCACCTAGTTATGTGCCTCCATCCTTGAACTCTATGGTTGTTTCGCCTCCCTATACACCGAGATCTCCAAGTTATTCCCCACCCAACTCTCCAAGACTGTCCCATTCATCTCGTTCCAGTGACTATGATTCAGACTTTACTGGTGATCAAAGTCCCATGCCTTCAACGACAAATATTTCCATAACTTTTGATAAACTACCACCAACAAAAGTGATTATTCGAGCAAACAACGTTACGCAAACTTTTTACCCGTCAGCCGGTCCATGAAATTTGTAATCTGTTTTGGATGTTGAAGATTATATTGTTAGACAGTGTGGGTTTGTATATATTTTTTACAAAAAAGTGTTTTTGAATATATTGTATTTTACTGTTCATTATTTTAAATAAATATGTATAACTTGTACAGCCGAGTTATGTTATTGTATTGTTATATTTTTTTATGTTCCTCACTAATACAACTTTAGCTAGGGTTCTTATATTTTTAGAAAATTATGAACCTAATGAAATGTTTTTCTTTCCAAGCGGATACAAGTTATTCGCGTGAAAGAGCAAAAAAGGGGGTTGGAGGAAGTGGACAAAGCAGCTGTTGTAACAAGTTGCTTTGTCAACTTCCTTCAACCCCTTTTTTTGTATAAGTGGCTTTACCAACCTTGGAAATATCGAAAAATTATAAAACACATTCAAGATAAAATAATTTCAAGATTTTTCAGAATAAAAACAATTTGAAATTGAAAAATTTTAGCAACTGACATTTTCAAAAGATGTATTATAAACTCAATATTTACTCTTGAAAAATATATGTTATCTGTCATACTATATATATATATATATATATATATATATATAGGGGTCGCAGCATATAGGATAAATTTTATGGTTCTTACCAGTATCTTTTATCAGTAATCTTCAAGAGACATTTTTACAAGAATTGCAATCGGAACGTATCATGAGGATTATTCATAAAAGATACTGGTAAGAAAAATAGAATTTGTCCTATATGCTGCGACCCTTGTTCATAAACTTATGGTACAGTCTTTTGTGTAATCATTATTACGCTAAAATGTAAGGGGGCCCGACCCTAATTATTTTTGCAACATTTGGACCCAATATCTCTTAATATCTCTCAGTGGGTTTTATATCCCAAAATCAGTCTCTTCTTTTCTATTTCATTCCACTATTTTTGGACCCCCTAAAAAGTTAACAATTGCAACTTTTATCTTAATGCATCCTGAAGGGTGAAAAAAAAAAAAAAAAAAAAAAAAAAAAAAAAAAAAAAAAAAAAAATTTTTTTTTTTTTTTTTTTTTTTTTTTTTTTTTTTTTTTTTTTTTTTTGACCACACATTCAAGGTGGGAGAGTCCTTCCAACCCTTTCCTGTAGAATGAGCTCATTTGTCAATCATTCGTGCATGTTGCTTCGCAAGGAAATGTGGCCACGCAATTGTTTGGGAGACACAGCACGTTGAGCACACGACATGGCTTACACCCTCTACGAATCCGGCGATTTTAAAAAACTTCTCAAAGCATACGTGTTGAAACCTTCTTCGACGAGTGTTGCGGATCCTCCTTTTTCCTTTTTTCGTCTCCCCGAGTTGGTGATTAATAAAATTTTAAGAGATTATGTTCCAGTGTCGGTGAAAGCGGGGGCTTTGTCTCAGCTCCCCCCGTTTCAAACGTACCTGGCCCAGAAACACGTCTGGTGGGACACGACCCTCCAATTCTATCGGCAAGTGCAAGCGGTGATACCGGGATGGTACGTGGATCCGGAAAACTGGTACCATCGATACTATGTCTCGGTGAACGATTTGGACTTAAAGGTCACAATATATCATTTTAAGGTTGAATACCCCCGTTTCTCAAAGAAGGCTGTATGTAAAGGGATTCGTCAAGTGAGTCGCGAAAAGTGTCATTTGAATCAATTTCAAGACGACTCCCCTTTTATTCGGATAGAAGAAAATGACCTGCTAGTATATCCTTACTATAATTCCTATCTTTGGTTTTTTCGACCTCATTCGATCATGTACAACCCAAAGGTACAGCTTTCGAAAAACAATCAGTGTTTGCTGGTGAATCCACCCTTTCATCACACGAATGTTCTCTTCACATTTCAGGACGATGGGTCAGCGACCTTAACCTGTCAAGATTACCCTCGAAAATGTGCTTTTACCGAAACGATTAAGCCTTTGTCTTTTGTACTGTGTCCAGAAATGGGTACTGAAAAACCATCTGCATATCCATGTTATCGGGTAGGTTTTCACGATATACATCCCGTAATGAAAGAGACGTTTGTAAACTTTGACGACGGCCAAGTTTCAGTTATCCGAACCGAGTACAGTTGCACGTGGTCAAACTGGGAACCCACAGCTTGAATTTTTAAGTATCCCCAGATTTAATTTTACACATTCTAATAAAGACATCCCCTTTATCCATCGAATCGTCTGTCCAAGTGTTGCTATTGTTTAATATTGAATATCCTACACGTTTTAATAAAGACTTACGCATTAAAGCATTCCATGTCAAGCCAACCATACGATCCGTTGGATTATCTACCTGTGCTGTTTTGGACTCCCGAAGATAAACCTTTTCCCTTTTTTGATCTACCCGTGTGGATTCAAGAGAAAATTTTGAGGCAGTATGTCCCAGTTCTCACTAAAATGTATACACTTGGCCAAATACCCCGGTTTTCCAAACTGCTTCAGAGCCGCTTTTCAGGGTTGTGTGAGGAATTTGTCCAGTTGACCCCAATCTTTCGTTCGATCCAGGATGGTTATCTATGTCTTCGACAATGATTTACCCGATCACGGATTTTACGTGTCCACATCACCCCTCACCTTTACTTTGTTTCGCATAGGGGACAAGATGTCAACGTATACATTTCAGAGTCTATGGCGATTTAGCCTTTTAATACCTCTGTCCAACCTCGTCACATGTTTAAATACGTTTTTGGAACGGTATTGTCCGGTGGCACAAAAAACCGTTTTAGCCTATCCATTCTACAATGATTTTATCTATGTCAACTCATCTGCGAGTCTTTCGGAAGAACCGTGGAATAGACCATACGGTACTGTGTTCAAGATGAAAGAAAACAAGTCTGCAAATTTAAAAGACTGTAAAACAATCCAAACCCTGCAATTTACATCTTTAGAATCGAGCATTTTAAATGATGATTGGGATGTTTATATAAAAAAATATTTTCCGGACAGCTGGAAAAGTGGATTAATCCCAATTTCTCGAAAAGTGTGTAAACTTGAAATTGTATTGAAAGATTGTATTGTATCATATTGTTGTACATGTATCCACAGCAGACCAATTAAAGTGTTGGGAATTTATCAATGAAAATTGTTTAAATATGTTGAATGCGCTTTCAGAAAATATTATCAAGCAACTATTTTATTATTGTTTATGGTTTAAATAAAAACAGGAGTATATAGTTAAAAATTATATAAAAATATAGAATTTATAAAAAAAAAAAAAAAAAAAAAAAAAAAAAAAAAAAAAAAAAAAAATTTTTTTTTTTTTTTTTTTTTTTTTTTTTTTTTTTTTTAATATAATTTTTAAAGGAAAAAAAAAAAAAAAAAAAAAAAAAAAAAAAAAAAAAAAAAAAAAAAAATTACCTTAATTTTTTTTTTTTTTTTTTTTTTTTTTTTTTTTTTTTTTTTTTTTTTTTTTTTTTTTTTACGTTAAAATTAATTTATCTCTATTCTACAATATGGGCATGTATTTTGATGTTTAAACCAATTCGTTATACACTCTTCATGATAGAAATGTTCACAGGGCAACAATATTGCAATATCCTCTAGTTTAAATTGTGTAAGGCAAATTGTACATTCATTACATTGGGCAAATCGATGGGGATCAATTTTAATGGATAGTAAGTTTTGTAATATGGTATCTGGAACAGGATTTAAAATTTCATCATTTGTTATACTTTCACCCAATATAGCAAATGTCCGCAGATAGGATGAATGTCTTTGATCTAATACCCTTATTAGTATTTTGTTTATTTCAGCTCGTTGAATTATATTTGCCTCCAAATTTGCTTGATTGTTTTCAATTTTTTCTTGGCAATGGGGGCATTCCTCAATCTCTTCGCACCAATCTTTAATACATTCTTCGTGATAAAAATGACCACAAGCTAATAATTTGACATGCTCTTGCAAATAAAATTTCCTTTCGCAAATACGACATTCGTCATTTTCAGAAAGCTGTTCAGGATGGATTTGTATAAGTGATAAATTGTTTATCAGAGTTGTTAAATGACAATCCGGTTTACATAAAGTGATGAAAATACCTAGTAAAATGTCTGGAAAATCTTGAAATTCATATGCAATATTTTCAGCAAACTCTGTCTGGGGATATCTTTTCAAATAATTGCCAAGTGTATTTATAAGCATTTGAATACATGGTTGTCGCTGAACGGCAAGAAATTCATGTAAAGTATTCATATCCTTGTCTGAAGAAATTTTAAATGTGAAAGAATTGAAAAAAAATTAATACATATATAGGTTTTTTTTTTTTTTTTTTTTTTTTTTTTTTTTTTTTTTTTTTTTTTTTTTTTTTGTTACCGCATTTTCTTCTTCGATATCATCGCAATTTCTTTTTCGGTATCATCGCGTTTTCTTTTTCCAACAATAGACGGTTCCGTTGTTTCGGTATCATCGCGTTTTCTTTTTCCAACAGTTGACAATTGGGGTGATTCGGTATCATCGCGTTTTCTTTTTCCAACAGTAGACAACTGGGGTGATTCGCTATAACGGCGTTTCAAGTTTTTAAAAGAATATGGTTGGGGCGCTTCGATATAACCGCGTCTTATACACTCCTCTTCATCAGGAAATTCCAGTTCCCAATAATGTTCCGGTGTTTTGGGAGGGGATTTTCCTCTATGTCTCGAAACATTTTTCAATCTTTCTTTTAATGCTTCTTCATTCAAGTTTAGACATTTATAATAACCTTTACAACAGGCACACGTGTGACCTGGGTATTGTTTTCTATCGGCGCGCTTACGAGACATTTTTTCAAAAGATTTTTGTGGAGGATTTTTCTTTACCGTGAGATTAAAATTTTCATAATGTTCTTTGGTCGGACATTTTTTGTGGGGTGGATCCATGTGACAGTTCAAGGGTTAAATGATAGCGGTATATTGATACTGTATAAAAAAAAAAAAAAAAAAAAAAAAAAAAAAAAAAAAAAAAAAAAAAAAAAAAATTATGCATGTTTACAGAAATTTTAATAATCCAAGTGGAATAACATCTCTTACAAAAGCATAGTTTGACAAACACAAAAGAAAAGTCATTTGCTCAATCTGCATGATGCATCAACATTTTTATTAAGAGTTGTTTCAACATATCTTTCTTTTTATATTTTTCCTAGAATGTGGATATGTTCTGTTGTTGAAACGGGTGAATGACATGCCGGGCACTTTTCAACACGATCCCCACACGATTTGCAACACATCCAATGTCCGCAACTGTTAAAGATAACTTCTTTTACATGGGTGCGGCAAATAACGCAAAAAAATGCATGTCGGTTCAGTTCAAAAACACTTCTATATTTAGGACATTTTATCACGCTTCTGGGAAGTGCATCCGAAACCATGGCATCAGGATCTTGTGAAGGGGTGCCGTCAGGATCTTGTGAAGGGGTGCCGTCAGGATCTTGTGAAGGGGTGCCGTCAGGATCTTGTGAAGGGGTGCCGTCAGGATCTTGTGAAAGGGTTGAATCAAATGTTTTAGAAACTGCACATTCAAACAAATCTTTGAGGGGCGTGAAAAAATATCCCATTTTAGTCAACTCTTTTGGATCAACAGGCCCTTTCCAATCACGAAATGTTTCTAATCGTTTAGATTCCTGAGTCATGTCCTTATGCTTTTCGCAACAGCCACGACGAGAAAAATGACACTCTCGTGCTTGTAGGTCAGCCAGACGGTTAAAAGTTAACCTATCGATCAACGATATTTGGCAAGAACAAGCTACTCCGTGTTCTTGCCCCGGCTTAGAAGGGGGTTTCAAACTTGTCTTTAAACACCGTTCCCGATGCTCCTTGATCCGACTTCCCGGTGGTCGTATGGTTTTGGTTACCATCTTTTTACAGTGATGGCACACAAAAATGTCAATACAGAGATTTAAAAGAAACTTGCAATGGGGATATTCATTCAAATGTCTTTCTACGGGATCATCGTCATTTTCCCAATGCCCCATGTGATGGTTGCACCAACAACAGGCTAAAATATCCTCATGACCCGTAAAGTAGAGTCCAGCGGTAACAAAGTCTTCTGAAAACATTCCAGAACTGTAGGTGAGTCGACGGTGTTCAGGAAAAAGCATTTGAGGGTGATAGGGTGCCGGGCACAGGTTAGCACAGAGCGGTAAATGATTTTTGAGAGAAGACACATCGTAACCACAAAGCGAGCAATGCATAGTGAACACTAGACGAGCAGCGCTGATAATGAAATACGGGAGCGTATGTAGAAACAATATATACAAAAAAAAAAAAAAAAAAAAAAAAAAAAAAAAAAAATTATTTATTTATTTATTTATTTTTTTTTTTTTTTTTTTTTTTTTTTTTTTTTTTTTTTTTTTTTTTTTTTTTAATTGCAAAAAAGTACTACCACTCTTATCTCCTATTCAGCATTAGGATTATTAAATTTATAACCATCTCTATGTTCAACTGAATATTTCAGTAATTGCTGCAATCAATTTCGACAATTCTTCCGTGATATTTTCTGCAAGCATGTTCAACAATTTTTTATAATCAACTGTTGCACAAAGATATGGGTTAGGCGTTGAGACCCGTACGGCAATATCCTTTTTTCCTTCCAGTGAAATTTCAATTGTGCATACTTTTCGATTAATAGGTATTGGTCCCGCTTTCCATTTGTTAGAAACTGAATCATTTCTTATATGATCATCAAAGTCATCATATAAAATACTTGATTTTAAAGACATGTAATTCAAAGTGTAAACATATGTACCTACTATTAAATCTGCATCTTTATCATCCTTCAGCTTCAACACAATACCGTTTGGTTTAAACCATGGTTGATCGAAAACATCCACTAAACGACATTTATCACGCTTTATTTTTCTTTTTTTACCATCTATCCACATTGCGACAGTGGCGGAAGGGTTGACATATATAAAACTATTGTTGCATTTATAAGCTGATATTGAGCTGTTGACCGCCGGGTAATAGTGCTTCAAGAAAAAAATTAAAAATGTTATTAGATTGGCTGTAGGTGTAGAAACGTTAATGTCCCATATTTTATCAGAAATATATATTTTTTTCTTTTCGTTTATACAGAATAAAGTAAACGTGATCGTATTACCCGATGTCCCTCTTGACACATAATATCCGTGATGGGGTAAATCGTCATCGGAGACATATACACCCTCCTGAAGCGAACGGAGGATAGGAATTAACTGGGCAAATTCATCAGAAACATTCAACCACGAGGAGCGACAATTGAGTAATTTCGAGAACTGTGGTATTTGGCTAAGCGTATTGATCTTGGTTAAGACTGGAACATATTGTTTCAAAATTTTCTCCTGAACCAGCGCGGGTAAATGAAAAAACGGAAAAGGTTTATCTTCCGGAGTCAAAGAAAGCAAAGGTAATGGATCATCGCTGGGCATGGTAACAGTATTTTTAGGAAACTCCAAAGTCGATGTTTATAAAATGACAATATTTAATACACACACACACACATATATATATATATATATATATATATATATTTTTTTTTTTTTTTTTTTTTTTTTTTTTTTTTTTTTTTTTTTTTTTTTTGTATTATATAAAGTTATTTATGAGACTTTTCAATGTATTTTCCAATTTTGTGGTACAGAATGTCTCACTCGAAAAGGTTTTTACTGTGGAAACGCCGAAATCTCGTGACATGTGACATCTGTCAGGCTACCCTGCTCACAAAAGCACTCGACCCAAACCCTTATTCAGTAGATGAATACTCATTTCCAGAACCAATTCGTTGCCCCTGGTGTCGGGATGGTAAGCCCTTTCAACCTAAATGTAAACTTTTACAGCGCTTGGTGCAGTTTTTTGAACGCTATTGGCGTGGTGCTGGGTTTCATGTTATAGATGATTCTATTATATAACATACATTCCATACCAAAAAAAAAAAAAAAAAAAAAAAAAAAAAAAAAAAAAAAAAAAAAAAAATTGTTTTTTTTTTTTTTTTTTTTTTTTTTTTTTTTTTAATAAATAAATAAATAAATATATTATAAATATAAAATAAGACATATTTTTTATATATAGTTTTGCATTCTCTTTACAACGTGAAATAACCATATCACTCAACAGTAAATGCCCCAATCAAACCTTTTGTGAGTCATGACAACCTGGTGTTTTTCAAAATTTGAAAAGGTCACAGTATTAAATGCATGGAGAATGTCAGGAAACTTTCCACACGCGGGAACCGGAGAAGGATGATCACAAAGCTGAAACGAAATGGGTGATAATCGGATATTGACTTTATTATCACATTTTTGGTCAGAAGAAACATTGCAATTTACAACTACTGTCCGGTCACTCCCGAGTGTCAGGGTTATACCATGACCGTGCGAAACATCCCACTCGGGAATGAAACACTTGTTTTGTTCCAGTAAATATGGATTGCGACTGTTCTGCCAATACACAATATTTTCTTGAACGACGATCCAGCAAACGGTGGGGAGATAGCGTTCCTCTTTGAAACGATATACCAGAATACTTTTTTCGTGGACGTGAATAAGATTTAAATTTCGAAAGCTCTGTAAAATCGATTCCACCTCTGAACAAGATACATGTCTGATTTTGACACATCTTAGAGTAGTGGAATCCTTAAACAGGATACAAAAGGATCGTACCGTCAGCGTCAGATTAAAATAATCGACTGAAACATAGTACCGGTTATAAGGATCATGTCTGGCTATGTACCAACCGGATTCTAGACCCTTCATACACTGATATAAAGTCAAAGTTGGCTGATACCACATGCTGTTCAAGGTGAAGTAAGGTTGAAAGTCTTCAATCTGGGACAAAACACTCGCTTTATCTGAAACAGGTACATATTCTTTCAATATTTTCCGAATCACACCATCCGGTAAGTCGAAAAACGGAAAAGACTCTTCTAGATGGGCGTTTTTCACAGCAGCATCTTTTAAAATGGGTAATTTCATGGCAACCTTTGGAATCAGCTCGGACCAAAACGGGAGAGATGAGGAAGACCCCATGTTTAGACACGTGGGTGAGGATGTGTATTTATAAAGACTATGTGTAAAATAAGAAGGCAAGATACGGAAACAACTTACCCATACTCTTGCCAAAAAAAAAAAAAAAAAAAAAAAAAAAAAAAAAAAAAAAAAAAAAAAAATTTTTTTTTTTTTTTTTTTTTTTTTTTTTTTTTTTTTTTTTTTTTTTTTTTTTTTTTTTTTTGTAAATGTGTAAGATAATGAAAAAAAAAAAAAAAAAAAAAAAAAAAAAAAAAAAAAAAAAAAAATTTTTTTTTTTTTTTTTTTTTTTTTTTTTTTTTTTTTTTTTTTTTTTTTTTTTTTTCATTATCTTACACATTTACAAAAAAAAAAAAAAAAAAAAAAAAAAAAAAAAAAAAAAAAAAAAAAAAAAAAAAAAAAAAAAAAAAAATTTTTTTTTTTTTTTTTTTTTTTTTTTTTTTTTTTTTTTTTTTTTTGTGTGTGTAAATGTGTAAGATAATGAAATCTGTTATAAAACTTGGTTTATTCAATCCCCTTTTCGGCTGTTTTTTTGCCTGCCTCACACATCACGCTGCATTCATTTTAGCATGCTTTAAGGTGAGAAGGTTCAATCTCTCAGATCTGAAACCTCCAGATATTCTTCATCGATACTCTGGAACAACAGTCTATACTTTCGCCACTTTAAAGCATTATATCGCTCTCGGTTACATTGAAATTCTAAACGATAGTTGTTGAGGACGTAGGAAATGTCCGCTGCTCTTAGGTCTGCCTGACACAACCGACATTGTGTCATCATCCGCGGGCTGTCTCGTAAATGCGCCATCAAACATTTGCCGTGTATGAAATGCCCACACTGCTTTAAACGGGATCCCTCTTCCACTTTGACAGAGCAGAGCATACAAAAAGACATGTTGGTCGTTTGCGAGACAGCAGGCAAATGAATGCATTACAACACGTCAGAGCCCGAGTCTCTAAAAGAAGCGCTTTGATTGGTCCGGTTAAAGGTAGGCTTCCTAGATCCGAAGTTGTTATTCAAATGACCCATTTTCTTTTCGACCAATCATCCATGGTGTGGGTGGAGCCTTTTTAAAAGGTCCTTCCCAGCCTTCTCCTATGTATAAATAACCGTATCTTGATTTACCAATCATTCGTGCATGCTGCATTGCAAAAAACTGTGCCTAAAATACCCCGCAAATTTTCTGGATTTGGATACTTAGTATGTCACATCTTATAACCGTAAATAATCATGGATACTTGGGGTGTAATTTTTGTGGTCATATTTCCTGCCATAATGCCCGGAAACCTTCTCTTATATGGGTTCTATGCAAAAATTGCAAATGTATTAATGATCTAGGAGGGAATCCGTTATACGGTTTAAGAAGGCCACCCATCTGCCCGTATACCAAGCCACCTGTGGTGAATAGAAGCACACCAGACTGTTATTCACGTCATCAAACAGGTGAAATATTTTGGTGGGATACGTGTGAAATAATGGCAGAGTACAGAGACTGTTACCATTTATTGTTGTGTAAACCGCAGGAGGATAGACTACACTCCATAAAAATAGAAGTGAGCAGCCCAACATATAGTACTGCATATAGACTGGTATATGGTATTGAACTAGAAAGCGGGGAGGATGGTTCTGATCAGTCGGTAGATTAAGATTTTAAGTTAATGTTAAGTTTAAGTTATGTTTATAAAATATTAGTATATATGTTTTTATGTTTAATTAAAAACGCCATTTTATAAATGTTTCATGTTAAATTAAAAATATCATTATATAGGTATATATTATGTATATAGGTTTTATGTTAAATTAAAAATGTCATTCTATATATAAAAATATTTTATGTTAAATTAAAAAATGTCATTATATATATGTTTTATGTTAAATAAAAAATATCGTTCTATATATGTGTTTTTATTTAGACAACATACTTATACAATATTGATACAAGTAAAAGTTGAAATATGCCCAATATTTATTTAAAAAAATTATACTTTTAGGAATACTTTGAAAATAACCTTATAAGCTACAGTTTAATTAAACTTTATTATTACACCACATTAGATAGAAATGAGTTTGAGATTAATAAAAAATAAATCAAATTTTTAATAAATGGTGATTTGTAAGATATTTTGAAACGTTTATGCTCTGTTTATATGGTTATTTCAGTATTTATTTGAAATTTTGATTTTTTAACGTGCTCTAGTACACATTTATCTTAAAATATTAATGTTCTTTCCATTCACCTTTAAATACTATTCAATTTTTGTTTGTCTTTTTAGACATGTCTTCTTTTTTACTGTTTCAATGGATCCAAGATTGGTACAGCTTGTGTCGCAAAAAAAGGGGCTGAAGGAAGTGCAAACTTCCTTCAGCCCCTTTTTTTACTCTTTCACACTGATAGTTAATCAGCTTGGAAAGAAACATTTCATTGGGGTCCATAGTCCTTTTTGAAAATCAATAGCCAGGTTGAGAACTGGATCCCTTCCAGACTCTCGCAAGGGGTAATAACATGGTGATTATGGTCATATGGCAAGTCTCGCACGTGTCCATATTCCAACAGTTTGAAGAGGTATTCCGATCGAGGGGTTTTCCGATATTTGAGAACATCCAGGAGGTCTGGTAAAGCCATCATTCCCAGATTCTTTGAAAGTCTCGGAGTACACACAATTTCTTGAAGAGGGCGGCATTTGAGCCAGGTCCCCTTTCGGACAAAGCGGGCCACATTGTCCACGGAAAAATAGGCTTCTCCATCGTAATCGGATAGAACGCCAAACAAAGTTTCAGCCTTCCCAAACAGCATAAAGTTGATGCGAAAGTAAGCCATGGTGTTTTAGTCAAAATGGAATGTTTCGGCTATTTATACAGGAAAGGATTGGGAGGGCTTTCTGGGAAGACTCCGCCTACACCGAGAAATCAATGGCGAGAAGCTACTCACTGTTATTAACATAATTATTTCATGAAATCTGCAAAAGGCAGTGATACAATGTGATTTTTGCTGAAATAAACTTTGAAATAGTAAAGTTTAAAAAGTTTGCAGACAAGTACGGTGGTACGTTTAAATTATCGATTGAAAGACCCCCCGTAAGTTGGAAACGTATAATATGTAAAAGATAAAAAGTTTTGTCTGTTGCACATTTACTACAACAACGCGCCTTTTTTTTTTTTTTTTTTTTTTTTTTTTTTTTTTGTATTGAATTACTTTTAAAATATCGAAAAAGCAATATGTAAAATTTCTTTGAATGGCTAACATTTCGTTCGGAAGAGCAAAATTATTGTAAGAGGGAAACATTAGTTTATTTTTATTTTATATAATTGCTGAAATAAGGGATTCTTCTATATAAAATAAGTACCAAGCCCAAAGCTAGCAAAAAAAGAAAGGTTGTATAGAAAAAAAGAATTTATAAGCAAAAAGGGCCTACACAACCTATTTCAACAAAATAAGTTAGTCTAGACGACACATTGGGTGGATAGAAAAAGAAAGTATTACCCTGGTTGTAAAGGTCTCTGTGAGAATTGAGATGTAAGAAAAAAACAAACAATTGTTTTAAAAATTTTTATGTAAATTGATAATTTAAGTATCTTTAGCTATTATGCTATTTAGCAAGATAGGCAATAAACCCATTTTTTCCAAATAAAATTTTATTTTTTTTTCTGCTAAAGTAATACATTTTAATGCATGTATAAGAATTTTACAAATCGGAGTTGTCGAGCTACAAAATTTCCAAAAGTAGTTTTATGACAAGACCCTGAAGAATGAAGAATGGTTTTTGGATAAAAAGTTTGATGTTAAAGTTTTTTGACTAAATGTGATCATTTTCCGCTTTCGTGAAGCAGTTGATAGAATCTTCTTGATCCAAGGGGGGTAGGTTGCTCGAATCGGAGGAACGTTACGAAAGGGGGTAGTCTGTGAAAAGTGTGAGGAGACTCCACCGGGTTACCGGGTGAAACGGTCGAATACGTAGCAGTTCCAGATGAGCGAGGGGACACAGCAGATGAGTCACTTGGTTTGTTTACTGTGACGGAAGGAATCCTAGGTCCACCGTGAGTAGGGCCAAGCATCAGGTGCATGGGAAGGGAACGAGAGAAAAGTGTCGGTTGGGTCGAGCCACACCTAATGTTCCGTTGCTGATAGCTAATCCATCGCCAGAAAGGGATGGTATCCGGCTTTGTGGAGGGGTTGAACGTTAAGAGATGAAACTTGGAACAGGGTGTAACACACACGGGCCAATCGGCTTGGAAAAAACGCAATAACCTGGGGTCCCCATTGTGCTCCTCCAGGAGCGTGAATAAAGTGGAATGAGTAATCACTCGATAATGGAGCAAGTATAAGGGATAGTCTTCTATCAAAACATCATCTGCAATATTTTTGAGAAAAAAAGCCTGGACCACAAGAGGAGTGGGTTTCTCGGATACAAACACCTTCTGGGCAGAACAGGCAAACCAATAGAGGTGGCCTTGATCACCCAACAAGCCGCAGAGCGTGGCGTGGTCATCCCACTGTAGTTTGAGGAGCATGTTGACACGAGAGAACGGACCGAGACACGGGAGTGTAACTAAAATCTGTTTTATAACAACCAATTAAAAAAAAAAAAAAAAAAAAAAAAAAAAAAAAAAAAAAAAAAAAAAAAAAAATTATATATATATTATCATACTATATTATATTATATTATATATTATAAGTAAAATATATATAATATTTTTTTTTTTTTTTTTTTTTTTTTTTTTTTTTTTTTTTTTTTTTTTCACAGAAGTTTGAGTCAGTCTCCAAAACATGTAAGCAAAATCAACATTTTCAATATGCTAATGAGATGACGTCATAGGTGATGTCCTTAAATTATATTTTAATTTTAATGTTTTTAAATATGTAATTTATAAGTTGTAAAATTGAAATATTGTGAATACTTTGCTTCGACTTGTTTTTCGTCTACCAGTCTGTAATCTGTACGGATCCACAGGGGAATCGGGCGGCCCCTTTCCCAAGTCAGACATTTGAAATCCTTTGCGATTTCGAAGACAATTGGTTCTGTGATTTCAAAGGCAATCGGTTCCAGTTCCTGGATATTATTTTCGCAATTACACGAATCAGGATCAACGCATTTGATGACAAGTTTCTTCTCTCGAGTCAATGTCAATTCCAAACTACACATATACGGAGTCCACATGATCGGTTCGTCTATCCGAATCTTGCATTGCTTCCATGAAGAGAAACGTATTTCTTGAAAAGGCAAAAAAGGCCTGTAATGCACCATGATAAAACCGTAGTGTTTTAGATAGTAGGTCAGCAAAGTTTCTTTGTCTCCATAACACGTGTAAAGCGAAAAATTCATGATTTTTTTCGTTTTGTGAATGAATTCGCGAGAAAAACTAACATGACATTTGGGTTCCTGTAAATTCCAAAGAACATCCATATCGAACTGAAATATTGTGAAATGTAACGTGGTTTCGTTTACATGCAAATAAATTCGATGCTTCCAATCTCTCTGATTAAAATACCATCCGGGTCGTAAGTTGCGCAAAAGCGTAATGTATTCCATTGAGAATGGACCCGGAGAGGCCAGATAAGATGAACGATTTTTTAAAAAAGGACGAAATTCTGACATTTTAAAAAGCGTGTGTAATTTATCTTTCAGTGGGACAAAATTCAAAATTTGAAATAAAATGTCTTCGGGCAAGTCTAATAGTTGGAGAGGAGCCATCTCGAACAAATGCGACAATGGAACTGTACTTTTAAGTATTTAAAAAGTAAACTCGTAAAATGCTTATTTAAAAAAAAAAAAAAAAAAAAAAAAAAAAAAAAAAAAAAAAAAAAATTTTTTTTTTTTTTTTTTTTTTTTTTTTTTTTTTTTTTTTTTTTTTTTAAATAAGCATTTTACGAGTTTACTTTTTTTTTTTTTTTTTTTTTTTTTTTTTTTTTTTCAGCCTATTTTGCCTGACAGATGAAACTGCGCATTTGTGAAATTTACCGCAATAGGTATTAGTATAGTTAAATATATTTTATAATATTTTTTAAAATAAAAAACATTGTATAGTACTTTTTTAATAATAATACACACACAATATAGATACATTGTACTATTTATATACTTTTATAGTTATATATATATTTACTACATAATGTACCGTGTTCATACACAATGTCCAATCTTGGCGTATGGCTCATCGCAAAAAAATGGGCTAAAGGAAATTGGAATCTTTTTTTCCAATTTCCTTTAGCCCATTTTTTTGCCCATGTTCCGGGACGGTTCTTTCATATTTTGAGTCTCTGATTGAAAACCCCTCTCACTTCCACTTGCATGTCTGGATAGGGATGGGTGAGAAAGAATGTCATGTTGCTTTTCACCTGGCGTGTGTCTGCCATTTGAAACACTTGCACCGCGGCGACCGGCACACAAGTGTTTTCGGACGTTTTCAATAGGTAACCTGTCTCATCCACTTGCCAAGAGACGGGCAACAGTTCGACTCTGCGTTGTTCGCAGTAACAGTGGCCGGCTGTTAAGAGGCATTCTACCCGGAGCGTGTAATCATCCGTGAGCATGACATTGAAATGGTACACCCCCGAGGCATCCTTCATTCGGATGGGTTGATAAAAGGAAAAGATGTATTCTTCCCAATCGTAAAAACGTATTTTGCATTGGTCCCGGTCCGGATAATCCGATTGAATCATGACCAGACCGTAATGTTTCAAGTAGTATAGGGACAGTTTCATGTGCGGTAAAAACACATAGTCTTCTAAAAAGGCTCGAAAGAGAGACGACATCCGGTTCAATGGGTTGAGGCACGTATCGGTAGAAGTAGGGCGCTGCGATACAGAAAGGCCCGTGTCCAGAAGAAAATGATGCAACGACAGAGTCATGCGATAGGGATCCAACTGAAGCCATAACCGGTGAGACCAATTGTCACGATGAACGTACCAGCCCCGTGGCATCGTTCGAATCAGGTCGAGAAAAGGCAGGGACAGGTAAGGGCAACAAGTAATCCATGCGCCTCGTTGTTCGAGGTAAGGACGAAATTCCGGCAAGTCCATTAAACTCTCCAGTTTGTCCTCAAACGAAAGGTACTCTCTCAACAGTTTGAATAAAATGTCTGGAATCAAATTCATCAATTGGAGGGCCATTGGGAGGCTTTTGAAGCGTGTCGCGCTCACACAGACCTTTTATAAGGACTCTTTGGCAAGAAGCCAGGATTAGATTAATTTTGGTTTTTTAAACTCAACGCGTTCCCTTCTCAGTTGATCATTTTCTCTTTCCAAATAAGAAATGAGTTTACTTTGCACACTTTTCAATTGTTTTTCCGACCGAGTGTATTTTCGTTTAATAAATGCGTGCAATTTTCGCACATGGGTGAGGGAGGTTTCCGCATTGTGTAGCGTCTTCTCCGTTTGTTGAACCGTTTCTTCGCACAGGAGGAGTTGGTCCATGAGCGGTTTCAACAGAAGAATACCTTTTTGTTGGGTGGGGGTGGGAAAATAGAGCGCATCCCCCAAGGCTTCACAAAACACATTTCCATGGTTCGCTTGCACTTTTTCCCAATCCGGAATCGGTTCATAACACGGTTCAAAAAACAGTTTGTGATCTTGATAGAGATGTACAAAATAGTCGGTCGGCTGCACCGTTGGCCGAAAATGTTGAGACACGGGCAGGATCCAGTTTGTCAACAGACCTGGTAAGTCGCGCACCCGAATAGCCAGTAATCCATTCAGGGACAAGGTGACCGGAGTCAACAGGTAGGGTTCCGCTTTGGCGTACACTTGATGCAACAAAGCCAAGAGGCCACCTTTCCATTGCAAAGTTAACACCAGTTTAGACAAGGCTGGTAAGGACGTGGTAATGTAATACTGTGTGAGGGAGCCCACAGGTAAGAAACCAGGGTCCAAAGGATAAGTGGTAAAATCACACTGAGAAAGCCGTTGACTTAACGAAACCAAGACATGCACCAACGTCAGAGGAGAGGTAATGGAGTGTTTTTGAATGGAAGGACTTTTCATTTTTTTCCAAGTATTTTTCAGAAAGGAGCCTTTAGGAGTCGTCATGAGCACGAAATGGCGATGGGGAATCCCTCCGCCGTCACAAAAACAACTAAAGGGTAAGGTGCGCGTTTTGCCCGCATCCGCGTGCAGGACTTTGACAAAAGACTCAAAACCAGGGGGTCGCACTAAAACATGATACCAATCGGCTTCTGAGTTTAAATAAAGTTGAACACAAGCGGTGGCTAGATTTAAACGATTACATCGAAAAACTAACCCCTTTAAAGGGGGATGTAGTTCCCAAATAGGATTTTCGGGTAAATGGGGAAGTGGAATATGATGATCAAATTGTTTCTCATCACACAGGAGTTCCAAGTCTAAAATGGTGGGAGTGTCCGGCTGTGGCGATAGAGTGAGAGGACGAACTTGAGACTGAAGAAACTGGTTATAGCAGGTCATGAGGTGGTCCACATGATGACTTTTTTCAGTGTCGGCCCAAAAAGTATGCCCAAAGCACCAAACACACGCACAATCGGGATCCAGAGCATGTTGAACGAAACAATGCTGTTCAAAAAAT
This sequence comes from Maratus speciosus, assembly GCA_963932465.1. Classification (NCBI taxonomy): domain Eukaryota; kingdom Metazoa; phylum Arthropoda; class Arachnida; order Araneae; family Salticidae; genus Maratus; species Maratus speciosus. Next base: position 12,011 of record CAWVRF010001010.1, on the reverse strand, counting down.
TCAGCAACAATGAAATGTCGGCAATGGGGACAATGAAAAGGCGTTGTATTCTTTTTCAGTAATTTTAAATAATTGCTGAGTGAAGGCATCAGAGATTTCACAAGGGCTTGAGAGAGTGAATGAAATCAGAAAGGAAAACAAGAATATATTATTAAAAAAAAAAAAAAAAAAAAAAAAAAAAAAAAAAAAAAAAAAAAAAAAAAATTTTTATATAATTGATAATATTATCTTATTATCATCATCATTATTATTATCTCTTATATTATATATAATTGATAATTGTTATAATAGTACATGATTTTTTCTTACATACTTATAGTATATAACTTTTTGTTATATACTGCTTTACATAATGACTCCCCCACAGCCTTTTTTTACGGTGATTTTTTGCAAGCCGCTGTTTTTTTTCGTTCTTGTTCCTTTTGATATTTTTTATAAAGCCTTTCATAATTTTCTTCAACTTCTTGTTTTATTTCATCAGTGATTGCTTTCACGATATCCTTTAATGAGTCCCGTATCATTTCCTGTTTAATTTTTTCTGAATAATCACCAATTTTCGAATAAGCTGAACGAAATCGTTTAATATCTATGTATGATTTTATTTTATTCTTATTTAACAATTGAATGTTACTTGGACGAAATTCTTTTCTCTTGATTTTACGAACATTTCTCGAACGTTTCAATTCAGTTTCATCCTTCTTTAGTACAAACCCTTCAACAAACTTTTCGGAAAAAGCACTTTGATACTTTTCCACTATATCGTATAAATCGTCAGTAGCTTTGTAATCTATATTTAAAATGGGTACGTAAGGCAATCCGACTTTTATAAATAACTCAATAGCAGCACTATATTTTAAAAAGTGTCTTCATCCACATTATAAAGATCAAAGGATCTAAAAAATACTTGTTTGCTTCCAAAGACATTTTCCGATACAGGATTGTAATAGTTCATCATAGGCATTGTTTTACCAAATATTTCTCCATAGACTAGAAAATTATAGTTTAAGATACCTTTTAGTTTTTCAACAATTTGTATGAGCGGATCTATAATTTCGGTAAACCAAAATGCTTAAAATCCTTTTCAATTATTTCGTTTCGCGTCTGAAGTCGAAGTGTATTTTTGAGATAACCTATTCCAAGATTAGAGCCATGTATCTTTTCAGTCACGATAAATTCTCCGGGAAGCGGGTCAGACTTGATTTCATGGTATCTGATAACACGATTCACTTTATCCATTATGAGTAGAAAGTTGTCTCGGCCGAGAATATAAATATTAATATGTAATATATGTATTTAAAAAAAAAAAAAAAAAAAAAAAAAAAAAAAAAAAAAAAAAAAAAAAAAAAAAAAAAATTTTTTTTTTTTTTTTTTTTTTTTTTTTTTTTTTTTTTTTTTTTTTTTTTTTTTAAATCACCACTGTGGTCATTTTTTTTAGGATACCTGTTATTTTGTTATTTCAATATCGTCTTCTTCCCTTTCCACCAAATACAAAATAGTATCAGTGCCAAACCCAACCCGAGTAGTAACCAAACAATTCCATTGCTCTCAAAAGTTTTTGGAACACACTTTACGTAGGTAGGATCCCATACCAACTCCGATTCCGGATCCCCTCGTTGAACCGCTTTAACCACCGATTCCGTGATGGTGGACGTATAGCCAGCATCACAAGTCAGTTTTGCCTTATCCCATTCTACGTAATACATTTTTTTGTGGCTCGTAAAGGTACCCTTGACTGCCACTGGTAGCCCTGTCAAATAGCGGACGCACATGGGGATAGGGTACCAACCCAACCCCGTTGGATACAAAATGGCTGTGGTTTCCGAACCCCCGAACAATGTATAACCTTCATCACAATGTAGTGTAGCCTTATCCCCTTCCACATAAGGAGGGGGCCCCTCAGTGGTATACTCACCATGTGGTGCATGGGGAAACTCATCCAAAACTTGTATACACTCGGCGGAGGGCGGTTTCCACTGCGTTTGGCCATTTTCGTGGGTGACGATGGCGACAA
>CAWVRF010001010.1:0-5000 GCA_963932465.1 Maratus speciosus | reverse complement strand
ACATGATGGATCCAGTCAATTACATTCACTTCCTCAAAAAAATCAAGTAGCATGTTTGACACGTTCGCAAAAATTTCATCAACACAGTTTGGAAATTTATCCATACATTGCGATGCAAACTTCCCTGCAATAATAAGACATTCTAATGTGATACATTGGTAAGGCATCGGCAGTATTCCGATTAAACCTAGTTCATGACGAAGTACATTAAACTCACCAAACTCAATCGTCGTTTTGACCATATCTGCCATTTTTTGCTTTAATGTAGGACAAATGTCTTTTATATCGTTGACATTTTCTATCGTAACATTCAATTTGTTTGGATGTTTTTTATAAAAGTGCTTTTGTATTTTTGTAAGTGTGCAATACATTTGCCATTCTACTTCATTCATAGTCAAATAATCAGTTGCATCAAAAAACATTGTTTCATCTAAATGTTTATTAGTTAAATAAATGGATTCCCTGAGAAGATGTTGAAAAATGAGATCTGTTTTTAACGATCGCCCAATATGACAGCGATCCAGATGACAAGATGAACAGGGAAAATCTGGCAAGCGCGCCATGAATATTGATTAATAACATGAAATTAAAGTATTGATATACACATTTAAACTAAAAAAAAAAAAAAAAAAAAAAAAAAAAAAAAAAAAAAAAATTTTTTTTTTTTTTTTTTTTTTTTTTTTTTTTTTTTTTTTTCTTTTTTTTTTTTTTTTTTTTTTTTTTTTTTTTTTTTGTTATTCTGTAAGGATTCTGTTCAAATAGTGTTGTTGATATTTGGCAAGAGTAATCCATTCATTTGCAATACTGTTACAAAAAATATTTCCAGAATTGGCTTGGATTCGACCCCACTCTGAGTGATCAAGCACACATTCGTTCTTTTCAAAATATAAGGCTCGGTTTAACGTCAGATAAACAACATAATCGGTGGGTTGATTTGTGGGGAAAAAATGATTGGATACCGGTAAAACGAGGTTCATGGGAATATTGGGAACATGTTTGACATATACTTTCCAAGAGTCATCGATACATTGAGCAAAAGGGGCAAGAACCTCGGGACAAATCTGTTCACACACCTGATGAATAAGTTGCAGAAAACCAGTTTTCCAACAACCGGCGAGAACCCATTCAAAATTTTTAGGAAGGGGAATGTTGATACAGAAATGATTGCAGCGGGTAAGAACATGGCTGGAAAAAGTACGATCGGAGTATCGATCACTTACATGACCGAGGGTATTGAGTAAATGCCGTGGAGATTTAATACGGATGCGTTGAATACCTGGTTTCATTTTTTCCCAAACATTGAGTTTAAAATGACCCACCGGGGACACGGCAATGACATGGCGATGCTGCCTCCTTGAAGCATCTGGATGGGATCCGCTATCACACCAACACCAGAAGGGTAAAAGGACTGTGTGAGGGTAATCGGTTTCCATAGCCTGGTAAAAGATATGAAAGGCCACGGCAGGAATTTGCAAATGAAACCAATCCGTGCCTCCGCGAAGATATTTGCGGATACAAGCCGCAGCGAGGTTCAGGGAAGGAATGGAAAAAGTCAGAGTCTCTGGCATTTGCCACCAATCGTCTGGGGGCTCAAAGAGGGATTGGTAGGCGATCGGAGGCAGTTCGGGAAGAGTAGGATGACCGAAAAAATCATGAGCGGAACACGGTGGATTTGTATCAAAGAGAGTAAACGTATCCAGCCCATGAGTCGGCATTACTCAAAGTAGAGTGATTCCTTCCTTGTTTTAAAGAATAAATATTTAGAATGTTCAACTTCTTATATTAAATACCTGGTACAAAAAAAAAAAAAAAAAAAAAAAAAAAAAAAAAAAAAAAAAAAAAAAAAATTTTTTTTTTTTTTTTTTTTTTTTTTTTTTTTTTTTTTTTTTCATTGATTTGGTCACATTGTCTCGACATGTTTCCCACCAAAGGAAATAAACACAACTCAATTAACATTTAATTTTTAAGGTTAAAAAAAAGTTTCTCATACAGTTTGGTTATGTAAAAGTATGGATTACATGTCGTATAAAACAATCTAAAATTATACACAACTTAAGAGTAAATTGACGCAACTCCCCAATCGCGATGACGTGCTTTTTGAAGTCTTTTTCAGGGAATACGTATTCACCACCTGTTCCGAGAGTTCCATTTTTAAGTAGCAATTTTCCATTTCCAGTTGCTCAATGCGATTCTGAAACGGTCGGACAATATCCAGATATTGATTTTGTTCATTCGATAATGTCAACCATCCCTTTTCAAGGGCTTGAAAGAAACAATTTCCCAAATAGGCCTGCATTTGACCCCATTCCATATCCTCCAGCTCCTGTTCCTTTTTTTCAAAATACAGTTTACGGTTTTTGCCGAGATACAAAAAATAGGGGGTGGGTTCAGTGGTGGGGAAAAACTGCTTCGATACAGGAAGGACCACATTCTTGACTAGACCTGGAAGATGTTTTGTTGGTATTCTCCAAACATCTTGGACGCGTTGAGCAAAGCAGATGAGGTGATTGGGATCCATGTACCGATATCGCTGACTCAAAAACTGTTGCCATCCGTTGTCCCATACACAGGCGAGAACCCACTTAAACTTTTTCGGAAAAGTGATATTTATGTAAAAATGGTTCAAATCTGTCTTCACGGTGGACGATACTCGGCATTTCGATATACGTTGACTGACATAACCGATTGTATTAATTAAATGTTGGGGGCTCTGGATAGGAAGGCTACGAAAACACTTGTATCCCTCAAAAGGTTTGTCTTGAGGGGTCACTTTCTTAAAAATGGATTTCCAGAAATGTCCTTTGGGTGCCATCGCAATCATATGGCGATGTTGCCTGTAACGCGCCTCTTTGAAACAACCTCCATCACACCAACACCAAAAGGGCAGAAGCACGATGACACCCTTCTCTTCTTCCATAACCCGGTAAAAGGACAGAAAGGCCACGGCATGCACTTGCAGATGAATCCAGTCGAACGTGTGTTGTGTTTCCAAATACTTGCGCAAGCAGGTAGCCGCAAGGTTCAGGGACGGAATGGAAAAGGTGATTGTGTCGAGTTCCTGCCACCAGTCATCGGTCGGTTCAAAGATGGATTGGTAAGCCACTGGAGGAAGTTCTGGTAACATGGAACGATTGAAAAAGTCTTTTTCGGGACAGGTGGGCGTCGGGTCGAACAGGTTCACGGACATGTTGAAAATGTGAATGTAAAAATTCCAGAGTTGCAAGTTTCCGTTTTGGAAAAAGAAATAAAACCACTAGAGCATTTACGAGTATCACTGCACCATCTGCACAGCTGAAATGCTTTGGAGCAACTGAAATGGGAGAAGGAAATCGCTCCACTTATATAGGTTGCATCACTGCACCATCTGTACAGCTTTGGAGCGACAGAAATGGGGCAAAGAAAACGCTTATTGCATTAGTAGAACGTCAGCACAGCTGGACAAGTTTTGAGCGACGGAAATGGAAGAAGAAAAACGCTCCACTTATATACTTAAAAAAAAAAAAAAAAAAAAAAAAAAAAAAAAAAAAAAAAAAAAAAAAAAAAAAAAAAATTTTTTTTTTTTTTTTTTTTTTTTTTTTTTTTTTTTTTTTTTAACCTATATAAGCTAAGCGTTTTTGGTTTTGTCACATATGTTTACAATATTAATTTACTTTTAATGTTAATCTGAGCATCATTTCTTTTTCATCAACATTTATTCTAGATACTTATTTTCTTTACGTAAACATTTATCATGGCTCTACAATGTTGTATCAACTGGTTCGTTTCCCATCTTTTTAAATCATTTGTTCCCACAGTTTCAATTGCCCTGCGCTTTCCCGAAGCTATCGTACCTACTCGTCGAGAGGGAGATTCTTTGGGATATGATTTATATACTCCCATTGAAATTACTCTTGAACCCGGTGCACGTAAAATAGTAGATACCGGTGTCGTTTTTGGAATTCCCTCTTTCTTAGCCATGTTTCTATGGGATAAATCTTCTATTGCTTTCAAGTATAACTTGAGTGTTTGTGCAGGTGTCATAGATCCCGATTACAGAGGAAGTGTTGCTGTTTTATTGGAAAACCACCATAATAAAACGGTTATTTTACCTAGAGCAACGGCTATTACTCAAGCTGTATTTCATTTTGCTGTACGACCTGTCATGAGTCTTGTGGTGGAAACTGAATTATCGGAAACGTTGCGTGGCGAAAGAGGATTTGGGGAAGATGCAGGGTGGAAGAAGGTAAAAAAATTTGAATAGTAAAAAAAAAAAAAAAAAAAAAAAAAAAAAAAAAAAAAAAAAAAAAAAAAAACTGAAAGAGATAGCATCGGAGGCTTAAAAAAAAAAAAAAAAAAAAAAAAAAAAAAAAAAAAAAAAAAAAAAAAAAAAATTTATATATATATATATATAATTTTTTTTTTTTTTTTTTTTTTTTTTTTTTTTTTTTTTTTTTTTTTTTTTTTTTTTTTTAACTATATATAAAGGGTAATAGCTATATAAAGGGTGTCAGCTATTTTAGTCTTGCACCATGTTTGACTTTCAACGGTTGCAAATACTTATTCAAGAATACTATACAAAACTTTTTCGACCCTACAACAAGCCCGAAGAAACAACCTACTTTATAAAACGTTGGTTAGATTTAATTCGATGTTATTCAACATCCAAAGATTTCCTTTCTTTTGACCCAACAACCCCTGTATTAAATAAGCTTAAACCAAAGGCAAAAGCTGTCATTGTAACCTCATTTCCAAACGTTCAAATACATTTTCATTTGCCCCTCACCTCCGTGTTCCCCTATTATCCTTTCCGCATAAAAAAAGAAACACATGATGAAACGTGTGGTATAGGTCTAGAATTTTTACTTTTGTATCTGGAACTCACAGGTATCAAAACAGTGTGCTTATACAAAATGTATTCATGTCAGGAAGATAAGATTGTGGACGAATTGCAGGAAAAATTTCCCAATATAGAGATTTATGGAAAAGGATCCTACGATTCTTTTAAACAAAAAGTGTTTATG
>CAWVRF010001009.1:0-21557 GCA_963932465.1 Maratus speciosus | reverse complement strand
AACTCATCTATATAATATACATCCTGTTATAAAAAATCTTATAATTTTCTTTTACATGTCTAAAGAATACGAAGAACGCGATGTTAAAATGTATTTTAAACTTTCTTTAAGAGAATATATGGGATTTTATTTAAAACATGAATCATTCCAATTAGACTGCATTTGTCTAAAAACTTTTATATTAAATAGTTTAATTGTATTAAATGATTCTGTAAATACTACTATTAACTATTTAATAAGTATATTTAATAAACATCATTTTCCTCCAAAAGTTTTAGAAAAAGAGTATTCTGAGATATTATCTGTATTTGATATTATAGATTATAATAATAAAAAAATTCTAAATATATGTTCAGGAAATGCAGTTGGAATACATCTTCTTAACTGTAAAATGACTTGTCTTGATTTAAATAGATATATGGGTATGAATCTTTTAAATAAAATGAATATATGTGATTTCATAGAATGTAATATAAATGATAAAATTTTTGAATCAATATCATCAATATTTAATATATGGATAGGTATACATACTTGCAGGAATTTATCTATAAGAATTGTTGAAACATTTATTAAATATGCTCCTAAATTTTCAATATTATATTTAGTACCTTGCTGTCTTTTTTCAAGACAGAAATATAAATTAATGTTACCTGATTATGTATATAAGAGAATATTTAAAGCTTATTATGTTCCTATAAAAAATCATAGAGTACGACAAAATATCAATTCTGCTATGCATATTGAATATCTGTGTATGTTATGTATAAATTTCAAATTTAAGATAAGAACTTTAAGAAATATGAAATCAGAAAAAAATAAAATTCTTATTGTATATAAATAATTAAAAAAAAAATAATTATAGTTAAATGTTTTGTAAAAAAATAAAAATAATTTCTAATAAAAAAAAAAAAAAAAAAAAAAAAAAAAAAAAAAATTGTTTTTTTTTTTTTTTTTTTTTTTTTTTTTTTTTTTTTTTTTTTTAGCTCTATAAAAGCTAGTTGCAAAATACAGATTCTACAGATTCATTCTATTGATTGTAAAGCCTCATCTCGGTAAAAAATTGTACACGTACTAAACAGTACAGGATAATAATTTAGTCATATTTGATAAGTATAATACATTTTTATAAAATACAATATAATTACAAAGTGCAGTCCATTGATTAAACTTGCAACTTATATACACGTACTAAACCGTTGTGTATATACAAAGGTATTGTTATTATTCAAGTTATGGATAGTGTAAAAGACAAGAGCTATTTACTACATTACACATTATTTTGGAACTGGTTATGTTGTTCTAGAGATTATATATTTAAAGGAGGTAAAAAACCAAAAAATAATTTTCCAGAATTCTTTCATTTTTATGTTTATGAAAATGCACCTTTTGTAAATACTCCGGATAACATTATTAAAGAAAATCCTGAAAAAACAAAACTTTTAAATTTTAATTTAGATTCACATCATTTATATAAGCCGGATTATAACGAGGACAAATGTACTGCGAAAGAAAATTCTTCAAGTTTTGGTTTATGTACGTTAAAAGGTCTTTGGGACGATTTTTTATATGAAACAATATCTCATTTTAATCAAGAATCTAAAGTTTCCTATTTTGCTCGTGATTCAGATAACGTTGAACTTTATGAAGATGAAGCACGTTACGAAATTACTTTAAACATGGATAATCATATCGGTAAAGTATGCTTTATAATGCCAAATTTAGAAAACAAAGATGAAGATACGATTATAAATACAAGAGTATTTCTTCCCAAATTAAATTTAACTTTTAACGGAATTGAAAATTTTCAAATTAAATATAATCAAAATAAAAAAGGCATTGGATTTGAAGATAATATCCAAAACGAGAAAAATCAACATAAGCAAGATGAAGAAACGGAAGATTCCAAACTTGATATTACAAACCAAGACGTTGATTGCTTTTATTTTAACAAACCCTTTTATATGCATGTATATGTGGATAATTTAAGCATGCTATCACTATATGTTGGTCACACTATTAAAACGTGATAGTGTTTTGATGATTTTATTAAATGATTTTATAAAATATTTTTGTTTGTATACAATTTAAACATGTTATCACTATATGTTATTCAAAATATTGAAACTCGATATTACAAGAATTCGGTTTTTATTGAACAAAAATCTTTTTATAGACACTTGTATACAATTTAAACTTGTTATTACTATAGGTTGTTCAAACTACTGAAACTTGATATTAAATGCACCTAGATTGTTTATTAAAAAATAGACCTTTTTTGTTATACGTATTTGTATACAATTTAAACTTGTTATTTCTATATATTGCTCAAATTTTAAAAATTTGATCTTACAAGCAAACAAAAAAATCAGATTGTTTTTAGTTTAATAAATATTTTGATATACGTGTATATAATTTATACTTTGAAATTTATTTCTTTGAGTAAGTAAACTGTTTAAATTCTTTTAAAAAATATTTATTATTTTCTAATATAGTCTTTGCAATGTCTACAAGGAAGTAAAGTGTTTAAATTCTAAAAAATATATTTATTATTTTCTAAAATTCTCCGCAATGTTTACAAGGAAGTAAACTGTTTAAATTAAAAAAAGAGATTTATTATTTTCCTGTATAGTTTCCGCAATGTCTACAAGGAAGTAAACTGTTTAAATTAAAAAAAAAAGATTTATTATTTTCCTGTATAGTTTCCGCAATGTCTACAAGGAAGTAAACTGTTTATTTCTATGAATTAAAAAAAGATTTATTATTTTCCTGTATAGTTTCCGCAATGTCTACAAGGAAGTAAACTGTTTATTTCTATGAATTAACTTACACAAGGAAATAACCTTTTAAATTTTAGAACTCACATTGTAATTTTGTTTAACGATGTTGTAAATATTTGAAGGAAATAAGTGCCAAGTATTGCTGATAAGGAAATATTGCCTGAATTAATGTAAATAATTCTTTTATTATTTCAATAATATCCAAAACATTTGAAATGTGCGTGTTTTATTTAAATGAAAAATATCCGCCAAGAATTAAATTATAACTTGTAACTCAAGGAAATGAATGTTGCTGTATTTATTCAAGGAAATGTTTTGTTTGAATTAAAATATGTACAATGATGTTAAATTTTAACTTTTGCAAAAATATTTGAATTAAACTAACCCTTACCAAACATGTACATTTGTTTGTTTTTAATAAAAAAATAATATTTAATATATAATATATAATATATAAATATATAATATATATCATATATTATATAATATATATTATATATTATAAAAATATATGATATATAATATATAATATATCATCTTCATATATTATATATTTATATTTATATATTATATATTAAATATAATAATAATATATATTATATTTTAAATATTATAATAATATATATTATATATTAAATATTATAATAATATATATTATATATTATACTTTATCTTCATGTTTGTAATCATATTCATCATCAAGTAAATGAAAAATATGTTGCGTTTGAATACTGGTTGAATTTAAATTTCCATATTTAGATAATAATTTTAACTGTATTTTATGTTTTTTAGTGCAAAGTTTCATTTGAAGCTGACTAACACGCCTAAAACTAGTTTTAAATGAATAAGCTTTTACTATTTTTACACAAGATCCTAAAAAAGGATATTTGTAATTAAATTCTTCATTACCCATGTTAAAAGCCTCATATAAATAGGGACATATATCATTTATCAAAAAACGAAATTTTGTTATGAAAAATATAATTAATTTTTTATTAGTTTTTAATAAACAGACACTTTTATCGTTTGAACAGAAAGTATTGTGATAATGAGGTTGTAATTGAAATTGACGCGTATCATTATAATACAAAACACAAGTACTCGGATTAAATGTTATAATATATCGATCCCACGTCTCATATACATCATTAAAATTTACTGGAACAGCAAATTTATAAAATTGTGTTATATAGTCGTGAACTTGTTTTATCGGATAGTGAATTTTTTTAACAATTCGTTTACAATGTATTAAACTTTTACTCTTATATTCCATTATTATGACAGAAGCAGTTTTATAATTAATAGAAACTTGAAATACGGCATGACGAGGAAGTCTGATAAAACTTCCAGTTTTTATTTTATCTAATAAATATGTATTATGTAAATGTAAATTTTTTAAAGATATTTTAATGGGCGATTTCCAACAGAATTTTGTTATTATAAATTTATAAAAATTTTTAATCTTTAACAAAGAATATTTATCTTTTATTGGGATATAATCACGAAATATTTTTAATTGAATTTCAGTTGGTAAATTCTGGAGCATTTTTTTCTTGTAACAAAAAATCCAATTATAAGTATATTAATGATTTTTTTTATAAACGTGTGCTTCTTTAATATAAAGTATAAAAAAATTTTAGAATAAATTAAAAAAATGTAAAAAAAAATTATTTTTTTAAATAAAAAAATAATTTTTTAATTTTTTAAATTTCTTCTAAAAATTTTTTTAGGAATAAATTTAAGACACGATTTTAAATGATTATACAACATTATTATTTTTAAAAAAAGGGGGGGGTATAAAAAATATAATTTTTAAATAATAATTTTAAAACTTTAATTAAAAAAAACTGTATTTAAAAAGAAAATAAGAAGAAAATGTATCCAAAAAGAAATGGAGATGAATATTATGATACAACCAGCTACAAAACAGATTCATCCGGTGATGAGATTTATGCTACATTAAAAAATGGATCGCAAAAATATTTGCAAATTAATGAGCTCGACATTATGGCTCAAAAAAGAAATGAAACAGGTGAACGGGTTCCTTACTTTGCTGTGGATGAATTTAAACACCCCATTTGTCCACGTTTAGAACGTAATATAATGTATTTAGAATTAAATATACCTTATCCAAGAAAATTCCAAAGTTATCCGTACAATTTCCAATATATAGAGCTTTACCCAAAATTAAACAACAAAGAATATTACATTGGAAAAAATGGACAATGTCTGTATGCAATAGACGAAAATCAAGAAGAGTATTATGCAACAAACGTAAATAAAATGTATTATGCATTTCAAAGAAATACAAACGGAGAATTTATTGAATTTCCTAGAGTGAATAAAAATGCAAAAGAAGTCTATATAGTAGAAAATGATCAATTTCTATATCCTTTTAATTTAAGTAATTTGCAACCAAAATATCCAAAAGATCTTAGAAGAAATGAATATTATCTAAGGTTAAAAAATATGGAATGTTTTGCAATTCGAAATAATAAACCTTTTTATGCAAAAAATAGAAATGGTCATGATATATTTCCAAATGATACTAAAATGAAGCAATATTACATTTTTTATATATTGGATGGAAAGAAGTATGAAGTTTATCCTAAGAGAAATAAAGATCAATACTATTTAGACCAGAATTCTTTAAAAATTTATGCAAAAAAAGATAACGATGAATATTATGCTAAAAAAGAAAATGATGATGAATATTTTGCTGATGAACATGCAATTCCATATTATGCAAAAAATAGTGATTATGTAGAGGTTTATCCTTCAAATAGTCGTAAGGATAATTTTTATAAAATTATCAGAAAAAAAGAAATTTTGGCTTTAGACAAGAAAACCCGACAAAGTTTTTATGCAAAGGATTTTGCTCAAAATGAATTTTATCCTAAATCATTTGAAGATGAAAGAAAACCCGAAAGCCCACCAAAAGTTGACGTAAAGAAAAATTATGAGTTTATTGACCCAACCTTAACTGATATTATTACACATGAAGCATCGGTTAAATAATTAATCAAAAGTATATTTTCGCATTCTGCACAATTATTATACGTAAAAATTTTAAATATTAAAATTGAAATGAAACGAAATAATTTTTTAAATATTGATAGTTAAATGAAACGAAATAATGTTTTAAATATTAAAATTGAAAAGAAACGAAATAATGTTTTAAATATTAAAATTGAAAAGAAAGGAAATAATGTTTTAAATATTAAAATTGAAAAGAAACGAAATAATGTTTTAAATATTAAAATTGAAAAGAAACGAAATAATATTTTAAATATTAAAATTGAAAAGAAACGAAATAATGTTTTAAATATTAAATTGAAAAGAAACGAAATAATGTTTTAAATATTAAAATTGAAAAGAAACGAAATAATGTTTTAAATATTAAAATTGAAAAGAAACGAAATAATGTTTTAAATATTAAAATTGAAAAGAAACGAAATAATGTTTTAAATATTAAAATTGAAAAGAAACGAAATAATGTTTTAAATATTAAAATTGAAAAGAAACGAAATAATGTTTTAAATATTAAAATTGAAAAGAAATGAAATAATGTTTTAAATATTAAAATTGAAAAGAAACGAAATAATATTTTAAATATTAAAATTGAAAAGAAACGAAATAATGTTTTAAATATTAAAATTGAAAAGAAACGAAATAATGTTTTAAATATTAAAATTGAAATGAAACGAAATAAAGTTGAATAAATACATAAAAACCTTAAACATTTGTTTTTATTTCCTTTACTGGTTAGATTTTGACTATGATTAGGCTATCAAGTTATTTTCTTTTCCATTCATAGATAGAGTTTTATTTTTTAGTTACAGGTTTTTGGAATTTTTACCTACAAGGAAATAAAGTGGACATAAAGACGTTAAGCAGTTGTTTTTCGTTTTGCTTCACTGGTTACACTGGTCGTGATTTGAATATCAAGTTACTGTCTTTTTCATTCATAGGTAGATTTTTACTTTTTTTAGTTATAGGTTTTTCTGAATTTTAATTATAAGGATATAAAGTGGAATGATGACGTTAACAGTTGTTTTCTCGTTTGATTGGTTAAAATTTATTTTTGAATAGAATATTAAGTTGCTGGCTTTTGATTCGTTTCCATTTCAACAACAAAGTTATATATAAAGTATGTTTTACCTACCATTCTCTTTCAACATTGTACTATACTACTTCAACATTGGTTTGACAACTATACTACTTCAACATTAGTTTAACTACAATAATACTTCAGAATTGTTCAACTACTATACTATACATTTTCAGAATTGTTTAACAACTAAACTATATAAAGTATTGTTTAAACAATACAATAATACTTCAATATTGTTTGTAGACTGTTAATGGATCTTTTAAGCCAATTTAAAGTACTTCCAATTGAAATTTCAATTGAATTTTTTCGCAATTATTTCACTTATGATGATAAAGTGAAACTGCTCAAAGATGATTATTTTTGGACTTATTTAAGTGATCCCTATGCATGGCGAGAGAAACCAAAAATTTCCTTAGAGATTTTGAAGGGAGCATCAAAAAACTTGTTAAATGAAATTGAATCTGGAATTTATTTAAATAGGAGATTAATTTATAAAGTTCTAAATAATACCAAACAAGGTATAGTAAAGGTAGAAAAATTTGTGCATGTAGCTGACCTTCGTGGTGTCGGCTGGACTAAATCTAAAGTAATAACCAAAAAGGTTCCAATAAATGAAGTTAAATCTTCATTTAATTTCATCAAAACAGGATGCATTTTAAAGAATGACATTTTTACGGATGTATCGGGAAACTATATATATTCCGTTGATGCAAAACGTCTCAAAAACTTTGAAATAAATACGTTAATACACATTCCAAAATCCGACTTTTTTATTTATAAAAAAGAACGGTATCATGTCCTCATAAGTGGCTTTAATGGAAAATACTCTAATACAGATTCGTTCACACACTCTGATTTATACTCTAATACAGAGTTGTTACTTTTAATACATGAAATTCAGTATTCACGTTGTAACAAAATTATTAAAAAAAAAAATTATATTGCATGTAAAATGATGCCATGGAAACAAAAATATAAATGTATACTTAACACAACATTTAGTTATATGTCAAGAAAAAAAAATATTAAAGTAATATCAAGAAGTAAAAAATGTAAATTTCAATAAAAATAATTTTTTAATGTAAATAATTTTTTGATGAAAATAATTTTTTCATGAAAATAATTTTTTAATGTAAATAATTTTTTGATGAAAATAATTTTTTTATGTAAATAATTTTTTGATGAAAATAATTTTTTTATGTAAATAATTTTTTGATGAAAATAATTTTAATGAATGAAAATAAATTTTTAATGTAAATAATTTTTTTAATGTAAATAATTTTTTTATGTAAATATTTTTTTAATGCGAATATTTTTTTGAATGAAAATAATTTATTGAATGTAAATAGTTTTTTGAATGAAAATAATTTTTTGAATGTAAATAGTTTTTTGAATGAAAATAATTTTTTGAATGAAAATAATTTTTTGAATGAAAATAATTTTTTGAATGAAAATAATTTTTTGAATGTAAATAGTTTTTTGAATGAAAATAATTTTTTAATGTAAATACTTTTTTAATGTAAATAATGTGAATATTTTGTAATGTGAATATTTTGTAATGTGAATATTTTGTAATGTGAATATTTTGTAATGTGAATATTTTCTTTAATGTGAATATTTTTTTATAAAAAAATATAATAAATGATTTTTTGCATGAAATGCTATTTGTATGCATTTTTGTGTATTTTTTATTATTTTATAATAATAATATATTTTTTCCACTGATTTATTAAAAAATCAGAAAATATAATCAGAATTATTAATCAGAATTTTATTTTGAAACATTTTCAAAATAAAGAGCATACCTCTCTATATATACTTTATACAAATAATTTTTTCCCAAAGAGTATGATTACAAAAAGGTATTTCTGTCGTTTTCATAAAAATATTTTAGATGAAGCTTTACATAAAAAGTACATAACTACAGATGAATATGGATTAATACACAAATTTTGGTATGACTCTATATTATTCAACTTAACACTGGAAGATGTAGCTTTTCTAGAATCACTCAATTTTAAGTTTAAAATTTTAGAAAATACTTTACAAATTGAATCATTTCCACATTTAAAAGAAATGTGTCTAAAAGTTTGCAGAAAAGATCCTAAAATATGGAAATATGAAGATGAAGAATTTGGAAATTTTTTATTTGGACTTGTAATTTCTACAGATGAAGGTCAAATAGTAAAATCTGAAGATGCTTTTAAAACACATTTGTGTTGAAAACTGTAAGATGATTGTTTATTTTTATAAATATACATTATTATTTTATTTCTTTATCATAATCTTTTGTAATATATGTACTTTTATTAGAACCACATTCTAAACAAGTACCTTTAAGTCTAGGATTTTTTGTTGAAGGACAGATGGACATATTTACAGTTTCTGTTTTTCTTTTACATTTAAGACAATAAGATTTCATACTTTATTATATTAAAAAAATATAAAAAAATTGTTTTATTAATCAGACTACAACATTTATCGAATTATCGTTACATAAAAATCTTATATCTCAATTGGATTACAAAATACTATAGAATTTTTTAGGAATTATCTTACAACATTTATTTAAATTAATTTAAATATATTTTTAAAAATATATTTAAATTTAAATTTAATATATTTTTAAAATATATTTAAATTTAAATTTTTATCCTATATATTAAAATTAAATTTATATTTAAAAAGTATATTTAAATTAATTAAAAAAATATTTTTTTAAAACATTTTAAACTTTAATACATTTTTTTCATATATTTATATTTTTTTTTTCTCCAAAAACATACAAGCATTTAAATATGGTTGTTGTTAATAAAAGCATTATTGTAAGATCACCCCAATTATTTTATGATCAAATCACATTTATCCATTTTATTGCAGCTCATTACTTAATCAACCAAAATCAGATTAGTTTTAAAATTTTATCCCAAACTCCTTGGATTTATAGTAATTCATTTGTTTTATCCAATATAAAAATTATTTTATTTCGTTATAATAAAAAAGTATATTATTGTAAACATATAGTTAAAAGATACAAAAATTACTTTGTGCGAAATCATTTTAAAAAGTATATTTATATTTGAACATGTTGAATATTTACGTAGAGGATAAAAATGCAGTTTTTAAATCTTATATAGAAAGTGGTTTGGTTAATGTTTTGGAAAAAAAACCAGAATGTTATGTTTTAATCGAAAGCAAGTCGTGTTCATGTGATACTCAAAATGGTATTGCGGTTCACAATTCTTCAATTTTAATTAATAATTTCGATCACTATATCAAATGCCATGAAAATTACATTTTGGATTATAAATCCAAAGAAGAAATTACAACAGCCATTTTCTGGTTATTGAAATCAAACTTTTTAACATTTGATTATAAGCTTGAAAAATCTCAATTTACTCGACATTTATCGGAAAGGTTTTTTTATATAACATACAAATTATGTGGTTGCAAGGAATATGAATTGAAGGGCGAACCTATTTTTTGTCTCAAAAATACTGTAGTTTCTTCAAGAAATACAGGTCCAACAGTGAAAAGTGTAATATAATAATTTATTTATAGTTGAACTTTATATGAAAATAATTCATTTATTACATACATTACATGAAAATAGTTTACGTGTTGTTTAATTTTTAATACAAACATTAATACAGTTAAATTGTAGTTTTAAATATTGAAATAAAAAAAATAATCCTTTCATGTTATTTCATTTATCGTTTAACTGAAAATAATTGATTTTTTAAAATTTTCATTTAAATTAAGAAAAAAACCCTTTCTCTTCATGAATACCTATTACGATTACTTGAATGCTGTAGAATTTGGTCACAACTGCGCATTGGAACATCAATATAATTATTTTTTAAATAAAAATCCACACATTTTTAAATATGTAGACGTTCAATCTAAATTGGCCACCCACAAAGATTACTATATTCCTTCTGCTATTGAAAATGAATGTAAAATATATTCCGTTGCATTTAATGAAATTGGTTGTAGAAAAATTGGTTGTTTTCCTAAAACTGCCAGTCTAACGGATTGTACTGAAAAGGATCCTACCACTTACATTTCTATAGGCGAAAACTTTTATTTATCTTGCCAGCCCGCTTGCCATGAACTATTCCCATTTATTGATACCGAATTTAAAGATGGAAAATGTTGGCAAATGAATACAGAGAAAAAAATATTTGCTCTATTTCCAGAACAAATTCATAATGTAGAAGTTTACCAACCTATGCATAAAGGATTAAATTTACAAAATGGCGATTTAGTTATTAACAAAGATTATTGTACTGCTTTCGGTTTATCGTTTGAAAATGATGAATGCACAGCTCCTATTGGACAAGAAATTGCCGAATTTTTTCTTGGAAGTAGTATTTATAAAACATTGAAAAAAGCATCCATCCAATCTAGTTTTAACCTGGTACCACCTTCGGTACCCAATGATGTTAAAAATATAAATAGTTGGTTGGAAGGATCTCCAAGTATGAAAAATAATTCAACCTATCAATTAAAAAGCTCTATGCCTTACATTCCAGCTGAAGCGTTTTCAAACATTCTTAAGGATTTTATGAAAGACCTTACTATTGATGTTAGTGTTGATTTCAGTATAGATTATTCATTAAAAGTAATGAAAAAACGAATTCCTAAATCTGTCATAAAAATGTCCAATATGGCTATTAATCGAAAGGTTGTTCAATCTGCAATGATGAAAGCAATTACCCAATCTCATGCTTTAACATTTGCTGGGGCTGCCCGTGGTTTATTCAGCGCTTTATCCAAAATCAATATAGCAATGAGTCTTTTTAGTATCGTTTCGAATGTAATCGATTTATTTGATCCATTTAATTATAACTATGTTTTAGACAAAGAAACCATTTCAAAAGTGAATGAACATTTGGATTATACATTTTACCGATCTAATAACAAAAATGTTGAAATTACACCTGAGAAAGTTTGGAATATATTAGAAGATGATATGAGTGTATATGTAGACAAATTGGAAGAAAAAATAGATTATTATTTGGAAGCTGTAAAATTGGAAGATTATAACTCACGATATAAAATTCAAAAGGAAATTTCTAAAAAGAAGAAAACAAAAATTGAATACAATTGGCATAAAGTTTTTCATGTCTTTTTTGTTATGATTTTAATCATTGCATCGATCCTATTTATTCATTATATAGCCTATTTTATATTGCTATATTTTATATTTATTCTCGTTTATCCACCATCCTTTTATTAATTTAATTTTTTTATTTTCTTGAAAAAGAAAAACATGACTGAAAAAAGAAGAAAGTTACTATAAAACGATCAATTATACACATTTATATACATTTCTATAAATGTATATAAACGAGTAAATATACGTTTATATACGTTTATATACGTTTATATACGTTTAGATACGAGTGATATAAACGTTTATATATACGTTTATATACGTTTATATACGTTTAGATACACGTTTATATACGTTTATATATGTTTATATACGTTTATATACGTTTATATACGTTTATATACGTTTAGATATGAGTGATATAAACGTTTATATACACGTTTATATACGTTTATATATGTTTATATATGTTTATATACGTTTATATATGTTTATATACCTTTATATACGTTTATATAAGTTTAGATACGTTTATATAAGTTTAGATACGTTTATATATGAGTGATATAAACGTTTATATACGAGTAATATACGTTTTAATTATTTGTTCTACCCATTTGCCAACATCTTTTAAATGAGAATTATTTTCAATTATAAGATAATTTACATAAAATATTAAACCTAAAGTCAATATTATAAAAAAAATATATATTAATTTACCCGTTAAAAAAGAAACCGTTATTAACATACCAGTTACATATGTTCCAGAATAAAATAAAACACCTTGAGCTAAGTGTGTATCCATATTAACTTTATTTGTTATTTTTTAAACAATTTTTTTTGACAAATTTTTTTTTTTTTTTTTTTTTTTTTTTTTTTTTTTGTCAAAAAAATTTTTAAACAAAATTTTTTTTGTATTATGTTATAATTACTAATTCATTTCAATTTTTTAAAAATATTTTAGGCATATATAGTATTGCATTTGTTGTATAAAATATTGAAAGTGCCCATTTAATTCACCTTCAATTGACATCACTCTGGATGAGTCGGTAATATCGTAAAGTAGTGCATTTGGTTAATACCTTAAATCAGATACTGAATTTTCCAAATGATATTGAAAATCTTTCACGTACCGAGCCGATGTGTTGTATAAAATATCATAAATACCCACTTGATTCACTCTGAAATGACCATTTTCTATATATACATTTTCTGGATGAGTTGGTAATATTTTAAAATAGAGTGTACTGGGTTCATCACTTTTAAAATGAAAAGAAATATTTAATACATTAAACCTTTGTCTAATTTCTCTTTCATCCAATAAAGTTGCTGTATTCAAATAGAGTGTAAGGCGATTAATTGTAACAAAAGTTGGATTAGGTATTTGAATATATGCAATCTCATTTATATACAGTAAAAGAGTTGTTTTAGCCGGTATTAACAATTCATATACAGAATTGTAAGGTGAGCATGCATATGTATTTCCAACAGATTTTATTGTTTCGGTCAATTTACTAGGACAAAATACAAAAGGTTGATGTGTATTACAAGTCATGTAAACGGTTGAATCTAAAATAAAATTGCCCGTTTTTATGTTTGTGCCAAAAGTGCAAATGTCTGGTGTATTTCTTTTTGTGGTTAATCTTTGATTCCAAAATTCTAATGTCAAATTATAAGGATTGTTATATTTATGTTTTTCAATATTTTCCCCGTTTCGAAAACATTCATATTCTTCATCCACTTTTATAGATCCTTTCAATCGATGTAAAAATTGATATTTCGTGCAGTCTTTATGCACGCATGCTTGTATTGAATCCATAGGTCTGTAATCTCCTGTACAGGAAAATTGTTTACTTGCATATTCAATATTTTTAGGATCTAACCAACCATTTATATATAATCCATCAAATTTAAAAATATCCAAATGTTTAAAGGTAAACGAATTGAGAATTTTAGGTTTACATTCTCGGCCATCAAAAAAAGTATTGGGCATACAATTTTCCAACGTATCCTTCTGAACATCAAAATATTTCGTTGAATCCTTTACGGGTATTTTAAGAGCCATTGTGGATGGAATTTTTGTTCTTTGAAAATTGATAATGAGTTCCCCTGGATTCACATCCACTTGAATTCTATTTCCATTACTATCACATTGATAACCTGTAAGTAAATCAAATATTTGCGATAAACCCCAATTTTTTAAATATTTTGCATATGAATACTGTGGAATAATCACATTAGGATTGGTAATTTTAATATTCTCACAAAGAATAGGTTTCGTACAAGAATTTTGGTTCAAGTCAAATACTTGAGGTAAATGTAAAATTTGTACGTCTGTATCCCAATGATTCCATAGTGTTGGGCAATCTAATGTTCGTTCTACCCTACCCTTTTTACATTCAGCATATTGCGAGGCATATTCAAAGGTACCATTATCATTTTTGATGGGAACTAAATTATCCTGCATATTTTCACAAACTTCATTTTCGCATATTCCATTTAATACATAGGTATAGGGAGGGCAATGATGTAAAATGGCTTTACCATTTTTACAATTTAAAAAACTTGTGCGATCAATGTCTTGTAAAAAACCATCCGATCGTACTTCACATAAATTTTCTGGCACAATACATTGATTAAATTCAAATATTTCACCAGGTGGACACGACGTATGGTTTGCTTTTTCATTAATGCAATTAAAATACTTAAATTTTGAATTTTCGTCGGGATATTTATAATTATCGGGTTGTCCTGTACATGTATGAATTTTCTCGCATTGAATATGATCATTTAAAAGTGTACCAGATGGGCAAGAATGTAAACTTTCAATTTTATTGTTATTACATTTAAAATAAAATAAACGATCGCTATGAAATACTTTGTTCTTTGATACATTTCCAATTTGGTGATCTGTAATCAAATTATTGTTTTGAATGTAATCAAATAAAATTTTACCTTCCGCTTTCACGTTTGAATTATTTGAAACATTAAAACAACTATCTTTTTCAACAATTTTTCCATCCTTCCAATAGTAATTGGGTAATAAAGGGAACTGCCAATTTTTGCTATTAAAATCATTATCGTGAGCAGTGAAAGTTAACTCATTGGTAACGTCATTGTAATTGACTGAATATTGATAAGGCCCTTTTATAGTACCCGAATCGTAATCATAAAATTCATTTGATTTTAATTGGATACCATTAGATAATTCATTATTCAAATGAACCACATCTTTTTGCAAGTTTTGAGGTTTTTTAATATTTTTTTCAAAAATTACAAAAATGTAATAATATAGTATTAAAATAAAAACTGCAATAATGGCCATAAAATGCTTTATTTATAAAATTGCATTTACTCATTTTGTTTTTTTAATAGAAAATCTGAGATACATGAACTTGAGAAATAGTCCACAAAACATTTTTTTATTAATTTTAAAAGTGATCAATCATTTTTACTAAAATAGGCCTTGTTCTTGAATCCAAACATTTAAATACTTTTCAAAATGGGAACATAAGATTGACCATGCAAAATCGAGCGTATTTTCAGCCGAGTTTTTTCGTATGATGGATGCTTCAACAAGATATATCATGTAACCAATAATATGACTCCAATCTACTCCATATTTAAATGAATGCTATTGTTTAACAATTGTTTAAACAATCTGACAAATTTTTAAAAGTTGTTTTTACTCTAGCCATATCTTGAAGAATACGATGATTAAATTTAGTATAAAAAAGATCTATTACGAATTGAACTGCTTGAATAATCTGTTTTTCTTCTTCATTAACTGGAACTGTAGATGTGTTGAAAGTATTAATATTATGGCAAGAAAGTAAATAGGTGCAAAACAACAATTTCTGAATTGATGGACATGTTATTTAAAAAATATCTACCTGTAATAGCATATATATATATATATATATATATATATATATATATATATATTTTTTTTTTTTTTTTTTTTTTTTTTTTTTTTTTTTTTTTAATAAAGTATATTAAATTTAAAAATATGTTTTCGAAAGAAGATTGTTTAAAATGGAAAAGTAAAAAAAATAACAAAAAACAATGTTGTTCTAATCCTAATATACAACATTTTTCAGTTCAGAAAAGACGTGGGGATGAAATAAGCAGCCTTTGTAAAATATGTACAAATTGTAATAAAAAAATTGTTTATTAATTTACAATTAATTTATTAACTTAAAACTTGCGTAAAGATATTATTTAAACAACATTTTCAAATTTGTTATTTTTTATTACACAACTTTAATAAAGCTGACAGTTATTAAAATTTCATCATCATTGCATTAACCTTTATTATATTCGAATCACGTATCCATAATCTTTTTTTTTCAAGGAAGTGATGGTTATCAATTCAAAAACATGTATGTCAAGGTCCTTATCACATAATTTATAGCTCTGTTCGAATGACATGAGCAGGAAATGAAAACTTGTTTTCACCTTCATCCAATCACGCGTTAATAATCTTTTGTTTTTCAGGGAAGTAATGGATATTATTTCAAAAATAAGTATGATGATGCTTTAAGATAATTTATGGTCTATTTGAATGAAATATTAAATGTCCGGTTTCCGGAAAACAGGTTTCTTTTCACAGCCGTTCAAGATTTTTTTATTATTCAAAAATATTTTAGAATATAAATTATTTTCCTTATTTACAAAAAAATACGTCATTAATGATGCCGACTTTATTATAAATAGTGCTGCAGTTTCACATTTTATCTTATTTGCTTTGGTAATCTATCACGGTCTGTTTTTTTATAAACTTGTTGTTTTTGATAGGAATTGTTGTTGATAGGGATTGAAAATGTTTCGAATACTATTCAAAGTTTCTTTAATGAATTTTCATTTATATATTTTTAAATATGACACAAGATATTTTATCCGTGGTGAAGAATTGTGTCAACTGGTGGGATATAAATCTTGCAATAATGCAATTCGACGTAACTATCCTTTTGAAAAAAAAACTTTAAAAGAATTGGGTTACAAGAGAAAAAACATAAGATTTAATTCGATATTTATCAGCTTTGAAGGTGCTCTACACATAATCCAGAAAAGCAAATTATCAGTAGTTAAAAAAGAACAAGTAAAACTTGCTTTGAAGGAAAAATTAGTAACGCTCGAAAATATTATCAAAACTTGCGGAATCAGTGGAATGAGTTCTTCATTCGAGATAAATTTAACAGATAATATTCCTCCATCATCCGAAAATAGGTCTGCAGTTGAAAGGTCAGAGACTTGTGATTTGAGCATGAAGAAAGAGAGTTTAGTCCCATCAGATGTTGATGGGATTATAAAAACTGAACAGCTTTTTGAAGATAGAGAAGAAAATGCAATTAAAACTGAGGACGAAAATTTAAACATTCATATGGATTTTCAAACAGAGAAAGAACTAGATCATCTTTCAGAAACTATAGACATTTTGAAAAATGAAAATGACTTTTCGATTAAAAACAGTTTAAAAAAAATTTTAGAAATGCAAAACACAAATATTTATTTATCCAAGGAAATTTTAAAAAAATTAGTTTAATTTTTTTTCATATGTTGATATTTTATTGATATATTTTTTAATTTTTTCTATTCATATATTTTG
This sequence comes from Maratus speciosus, assembly GCA_963932465.1. NCBI lineage: Eukaryota > Metazoa > Arthropoda > Arachnida > Araneae > Salticidae > Maratus > Maratus speciosus. The sequence goes on along the minus strand of CAWVRF010001009.1, from coordinate 3,936 downwards.
TAAATCATTATATCAATTATTTTATACACATAAAATAATTGATATAATGATTTACAAAATATATATCAATGTATATTTCATACATTGATATATTTCATATATATTTGTTTATATAAACGTATATTACATACATGTTTGTTTATATCAATTATTTTATACATGTTTGTTTATATCAAATATTTTATACATGTTTGTTTATATCAATTATTTTATACATGTTTGTTTATATCAATTATTTTATACATGTTTGTTTATATCAAATATTTCATACATGTTTGTTTATATCAAATATTTCATACATGTTTGTTTATATCAAATATTTCATACATGTTTGTTTATATCAAATATTTCATACATATTTGTTTATATCAATTATTTCATACATATAATACATTTGATTTCAATGAATGCTAATATTTTATAAAAATATAATAAATGCGTGATTTGTTTTACAATTCTTTTTTTCTTTGTGTTTTAAAATTTTTAGCTTTTTTATTTTTAATTTTTAACTGAGCCATTTTAAGCATGGCTATACTTTCAATATTTTCAACATTATTAATATACAAAGTTGTAATCTTTTCCATGTTTGAATTTAAAATATTTTTTTCCATTTCATTAACATCATTTTCTAATTCATGAATGGTATTCAATACTAATTGTTTTATTTCATCATCTTTTACAAAACGTATAAAAATTTTGAGTAAAATTAAATAGATAATTCTCACGGTACAACCTTTAAACTCTTTATAAATATTTCTTATAACGTGGATATGAGTATTTCCATCATGTCCAATTTTTAAATTATCAATATAATTTTTAAAATTACCATGAAAACCATCCACTGCTAACAGTTCGGCCAAAAAATTTTCCTGATTTTTATTTACTAAAATATTTATAATTTTTTGAATGTCGAGTACATGAATAAAATCTGAATTTTTCAATATTTTATATACATTTTCTTCATCATGTGTTATTTTCATTTCTTGACTATTTATTTTTTGCCATATACCGTCAATTTTTAAAATATTATCTGAATGGATTTGTATAATATTTTTACCTTGATACCAATTTAAATCTATACTTAAAATATTTGAACATGTGTATAACAATCGTTGTAAAATAGCAGTTTTAGAAGTATAAGGATGGGCTTCTTTTGTTATTTCTACCAAATACAAATCCAAAGCGTTGAAAAAATCTTTATCAGTAATACCTGTCTCATCAAAGATTAAAGCCATATTAATTTTTTACAATTTAATGTTTGGATAATAAATATAGTTTTAAATGTAAATTTTTTTTTTTTTTTTTTTTTTTTTTTTTTTTTTTTTTTTTTTTTTTTTTTTTTTACAAATTACATTTTACAACAATTTAAATTTTTTAAAGAAAAAGTATTTTTAAAATTAAGAGTATCTTCAAGCTTGTAAAATAAAATGATAATTCTAGAGGAAAATGCTAATATACCAAGAACTTATTTTATTGTAAAAAATGTGTATTTTTATCTTGTAATATATACTTTTAAATGGAACAGGCATCGTTTTAAACCTGTTACGGGTATTAATGAAAAAGAGTATATTGCAATGAAACGTTTACTGGACATTTGTGATGCATTTACAATACTTTACAAAAAACCTTTAGAACCTATTTTTAACAAAATACCCTATTTATCAGGTTTGCAAATTGGAAAGTTTTTATCTAAAATTTATGATAAATTTTTTGTCGATAATATTACATGGAGCAAAATTATAATATTTATAGTCTTTTGTGTAAAAGTGGGTATGCATAATTTTAAAATAGATTCCACATTTGATCAATTTTTTATTTTGGTGAAAGATAAAATTGAACCATGGGTAATACAAAATTCTGGATGGGAAAATTTAGAAAATGATTTAGAAATTCAAGGGCTCCTTGAGGATATTTCTAAAATGCAACAAATAAATTTAAAAAATATTTAATCTTTTTTTATAAATTTTAACCAACTAAAATTGCAACATGTATAATACAAAAAAATCTACATTTTCGTTTGTCAAAATATATAAAAAAATATTTAATCTTTTTATATATATTTTAACCAATTAAAATTGTATTTACCACGAGTAATATAAAACTACTGGATTTGAGGAAATTATTTATAAAATCAAAGGTTTTCAAACTACAAATCAAATCAATAATGTTGTAGTTTGTAAATCAAAGGTCAAACTACAACAAATAGATTTTGAACAACAGATTTAAATTGAAAAATATAGCATGTAAAATAAGTAAACGATGAATGGTGCAAGACAGAATAGTTTTGTATGGAATGATAATCAAAAACCTATAGATTGGTCATTTCCTACTTCTCAAAATAATGCTAATATGCATTTTAATTCAAATTCGACTTTGAAACCTACTATGAATCCCATACAATATGATACGAATCCTCATGATTTACCTCATGATTTATCTACTTTGAAACGAAATCCTCCAAATTATGCTTTTAATTTTAACACACTACATACAAACAAAACAAATTTGGATCCAGTAGAAGATATGGATTGGTCATACTATGAACCCTCTTATTATAAAAATAAAAATATTTCTTTGACGCAATTTTTCAAATCTTTTAAATGAGTTTGTTAAAAATATTTATAAATAAAATATTTATAAAATTAAACATGAAAAATCTTGTAAGATTTTTTTTAAAGTTTTAACAAAATAAGATGGAAAAGCAACTTTATACATTATTGCGTTCTTTACTTTTTGGGAATAGAAATTTTCAATTAAAACCTTATAATAACATTGCTATTAATAAATTAATCTTAGATATTCAAAAGGTAATAAATGTCGAAGAAACTATTCGCTTAGGGGGTTTATTTCGTAATCAAGCAATAATATCACGAGATTTAGAAAATATAATACAATATATAGAACGTGGTAACAATTATTATCTTGACAAATGTAGCTTAAAAAATAAATTTCCTTTAGAATTAAAATCCTCCATTGCCAGAAATTTTTTTTATAATTTAGGCCATGTATGTCGAGGGGATTTAGATAATGGTATATTATCAAATAATTATAAAAAAGACACAATTCCAATAGCGAATAAATCGGATGAAGAAACATTGCAACATATATTGAAAAATGAAAGTGATTATTATTTATCATTTCAAAATGCCGAATTTTGGGGTATGATTTCAAAGAGGCTTTTACAAAACCAAAAACCTTATACTTTAAGTCCAATGTCATTACCAGGCAACTATTTAAGAGATATTCAACGTTTATACGATATAAAATGTTACTCACTCGGCAAAATCATTAACCCATATTCTTTGGTATTGATTCCTTATCATAATTTTGTAGATCCTATTCATTGGGAATCTGTAAATGCTCTACAATTATTCATCGAACATTTTCCCGAAAATGCTCTATCTCAAACTTGCAGAAAATTTATAAACTTAATCATAACGGCTATCATGACGGGTAATAATGAGTTACTACCCAAAAACATTTTAAAAGATGAAATTCAATTACGCAAATTTATTAAAAATATAGAACGTATTCATAATCGAATACAAAAAGTAAATAGCAACAATACACCTTTAAAATTAATTGATGTTTTCCATCGGCTACTAGCTTTATTAAAATATGATTATATGTGGGATGTTTTAAATTTAGAAGAAATTACTTTTCAAGATGAAAATAACATTTTAATAAATATGTATTTAAAAAATATTGAATTGGAACGTGAAAATAAAATGTTACGTAAAGATTTGATGAATATTGAAAAGAAATTTCATGCAACAAGTTGATAAAAAAATGAGATTTTTTTTATAAATTATTAACATAAAATTATTAAAAAATATAATTTTTTAATAAATTTTACAAGTGTTACGATTCCATTTGCCATAAGTTGAAGAACTTTGAGCTTTATATACAGTAAAATGTGATGTGTTTAAGTATTTG
>CAWVRF010001008.1:0-30000 GCA_963932465.1 Maratus speciosus | reverse complement strand
GGTCCATCCCTCCCCTTTTTAAGATCAGAATTAATTGAGATTGCAAGTCCTGTGCATCTTGTAAGGAACGCACCAGATAAACAATCATCAACGTACATGTCATTATGTATCACTTCTGCAGCTTTGGGAAAATCTTTGCTTTCTTCATCAGCAAGAGCTTTCAAAGTCCGCGTGGCTAGAAAAGGAGCACTCACAGTGCCATACGTAACCGTGTTAAGTTCAAATATTTTTATCGGGGCGTCCTTACTGGGCTTTCAAAGAATTTTTTGCAAATTTCTCTGTAGTGGGTCAATCATTATCTGTCTGTACATTTTCTTAATGTCTGCACAGACTGCATATTTGTGAGTACAGAATCTAGTTATAATAGAAAATAAGTCTTACTGAATCATTCCCCTATTTAATAAAATAGAATTAAGTGAATAACCACTAGATGTATTTAAAATTGCATTGAAGACAACCCTCAGGGTAGTGGATATTTTCCCGGTTTATACACATATTTTTTCTGTTATATACACAGCATGATGTGGAATGTAATAAGACAGCTTATTTTCGTTTTCATTTTTAATTTGTGTCATGTGCCCCAAAGATTCGTATTCTTCCATAAAAGCTGTATATAAATTAGCCATTGTTTTATTTTTATCTAATTTAGCCCATAAATTATTTAATCTCCTAGCTGCAATTTCTCTAGAACTACCTAACACTGATTCTGAATTTTCTTTCATTGGTAGTTGTATTGTAAATCTACCGGTATGATCGCGTTTATAGGTGCTTCTAAAATTTTCCTCACAAAATATTTCTTCATCCCCTTTGACAGTTTCTTTATTATCCCCAGGTAAAGATTCTATTTCAAAAAATTTCTGTAAAGTATTGTCTAAGCTATTTTCAGTTAAGAAGCAACAATATGACTTATTTTCAACTTGTGGAAGTGAACCTGTGACTAAATATCCAAATACTGTGTTCTATAATATACAATTAGCATCTGCTGAACGAATTTGCTCACTCTTTAAAATGTCAAAAAATACCTCGCTACCAATTAATGCATCAATCTGACCAGGTATATGAAAATTATTGTCCGCTAATTCTATGTAGTTAGGGATGCATAAATTTGAAATGTCTAATCTTTCAACCGGAATGTTGTTTGTTATTTTTGGTAGAACTGCAAACTCTAACGTTTTAGAAAAAGTTCCTTGTTCATTTGATATTTCTGCATTGATAATTTGCTTTACATCCTGATGTGACTCGTTTATGCCAGAAATAACACCTTTGAATGGTTTTGGTTTTAGATTAAATTTCCTGCATGCACCTTTACTTAAAGCGTGGATCGACGACCCATTGTCTAGAATAGTTCTTAATCTAATTTTATTCCCAAACACACCAGTTACTAAAATTATAGCTGTGTTTAATATTGTGCAATTTCTTCTATCCTCTAGTAACAAATTAGAACCAATTAATGGCGTTTCTTTATTCTCAGGTTCAGAATTGCTTATTTGTTTGTTTTTAACAAACTCGTTATTTTTATTTATTACCACCGTTTCTGACATCAAATTTTCCTTTACTTCACATAGTAAGGTGCTATGTACTAATTTGCATCTCCTACAGGTAAATTTAGAATTGCATTGACCTTGATGTAATCGTAAACAATTTGATCATAATTTATTTTTATTTACCATCATTTTCCTTTCACGAACACTCATGTTTGAAAAATCAGAACATTTGAAAACAGGGTGAGGAGAATTGCATAACACACATGGCTTTAATTTATTTTTATTTTTATCGCTGATAAAAAATGATCTAGATTTATTTACTGCGTAATTATTCTTAGCTTTCGAAAACTTTGATTGCGACAGACTGGCGTCAGACGAGAGTTTTATTGATTCTAGCACAAGGCATCTTTTTTCCAAAAAGAAAATTAAATAATCAAAAGTCGGAACATTTGAGTTTTGAAGAGATAATTCAAACTGCTTTTGAGTTTCGTTATCCAATAATTTTAGAATTATATTTATAAACACACTTTCCGATAAATTATTGTGCGTATACCCCATAACTTTGAGTGAACGGATGTTTTTGTTAATGCAATCAATAAAATTATGCAATTCTTTAGGGGATTCATACTGCATTTTTTCATAATTTAAAATTTCAGAAATATGTGAATCGATTAACAATCTTTTATTTTGGTATCTGTGTATCAGGGCTTGAAATAATGAATTAAAATCATCATCAGGTGATTCTAAATGTTTAGCTTCGTTTTTTAAAGAAGCTTTTAAATAAAATAGCTTCTAATTATTATCTAATTGAACATTATTAATAATCAAGTTAGTAAATTGCGTTTTAAAATTAGCAAAATCACAGTAATCACATCCGAAGGAAGGCAATGGAATTTCTGGGAGGCGCACCTTTGTTTTGTTTTCATTTGAATAATCATCAACACTTGCAATATTACATTTATTTTCAAAATATGCTAATAAAACTTTTAAGCTTACCTCCACTTGTTCGAGCCTTTCATTAGCAGTGTCGATATCCTCCACTATTTCTTGCACTTATTGCGCAGATAATTCTTGGATGTCAAAATACTGCGCTCTTATTTTCTCCAATTTATTTTGAAGGCCTTCTGTCTTTTTTAATTTCACCTCTAATTTACTCACATTCGTTGTTTTCACGTCAGTGGTATCTGTTAGAAACTGTTCTAATCTGGTGATAGCAGCCTTTACGGTGCCTTTTAATCGATTTAGTTTATTCATAGTAGCTCTCAGGCTCTTTAGGACCATAATGTTCGTTATGATGGACTGTAGACGTTTAATTTCTTTTTAATTGATTTTATTCACACATAAACACTGCACATCACACTTACACAAACATAAACTTGACTAATTTGAGTAGATTGCAAAATATGATTAATATCCATCGAGTAGTTTGGATGGAGTGTTTTGACATACGTGATGATGTTTTGACGATCAACAGCTTAATGACCTTTTTTACAGACTGCTCACTAGGGGGAGCTGGTTATACTTCCTGAACGGAACAAATGTATTAAGAGTAATGACTGCTTCTTTTTTGCAAGATTTTAAAATTTTTATTTTAATATTATTACTATTATTTTCTTATTTATTTATTTAGTTTTGTAAGAATACCAACACATTTTTTTCAAACATGTACTTTTGCAAATTTTCCAAATTATTTGTCTAATCACCTACTGTAAACTCAAATAAAGATAATTACTACATGTTAATAAAATTAATTTTCTTTAGTGCTTATTAAACTTAGATAAACGTCAATTTTATAATAATTACATTATTACATTTCAGATATGCTTTAAATTTTATGTGCGAATCTGTTAAAGTGAATAGATTAAAAGATGTTAAAATTAAAAATAGATTTTTTACTTTTAAAACATCCTAACAGAAACTTCAAAAAATATATTAACAGCTTGCTATAAATAAGTCAAACATTATTTTAAAATCATAATGAAAAATAAACTCTAACATATCCTTCTTAACGGTCTCAAACTTAAAAAGATATTAATAAAATTTCAATTTTTTTAAATATCGTAAAAATATGTTAGCTTTTTATAAAAAAGAAAGAAAGAAAGAAAGAAATATTATAGCGAGTTGTTTAAAGATACATATTGCAGATGGCGCCATAATTTTCAGTGGTTTTACTTGAAAACTCATGTAAAACATAGTATTCAGCCGCCATTATTGGAAAATCATTGAATATATTTCAAATATAGAGCCATATTTAGCCAATAATGGGATTTCAATCAAAATAATATCACTGTAAGACAAGTATATACATACAACAATTAATTACTTTACTTTCCAAACAAAAGCAACTATTTCAAAACACCATTTGCGGAACTTGTACTGTTTTGAAAGCAATACAGTATTATTCCGTAAAATGTACGGAAAACTTACTGGATTTATACGGATTTATAATCTCAAAATGTTAATTACGGAAATAGTACCGTTTTCATAGAAAAATGGAACTATTCCGTAAAATCTTACGGAAAAATTTCTGTATATTGATAGAAATTTTTTTTACAGTGTATGTAAGCGTCACGTGCGGGACATTTTGCCCGTTTCTCATGGAATGAACCATTAGAATTTTCAATAAATAAGTATTTTACATCTATGTTTCGTGTACCGGTCAGTATGTTCTATAACCCTGGAAGACCGGGTTAGATCCCTTAAATATAAAATAAAAACTGACGTTGTACTCAATCAATTGATACTGGTTTTAATATTTATGATTAAGTCATGTGGTAATAGATTAAAAAATATATAATTTATTCTCTATTTCTTTTTTAAGAAAAACAAGAACGAATAACCAGTCGGGTGTGCCAAACCCATAATTTTCTTCTATCTCATACATGTTAATACTTTAAAATTCGCTATCACAGTGCCAAAATTACCGGCTCGTGTATAAGTCGACCCCTCCAATTCTTAAGCAAAATTTTGAAAAAAATTGAATTTTCGTGTATAAGTCGAACCACATTTCTGGTAGTATGTTGAAAAGTGATTTGTAATCGAGGATAAAAAAAAAAATAATAATAAATTTTCATTAAATTAGTAAACTTCTTTACGTTTTTAATCAGACTTTTTTATAAATTCAACGTCTTAAAACTGGATAATTATGTAAAACCGAAAAAGCTTAAACTATTTTCAAACATATTCACAACAATTCAATGATACTTACAAAGAAAAAATCTTTCAAAAACCTATTCAAACCTTATTTACAAGGGTAAACAACTTCTTAGACTGCTAAAGTATAATATTCTTTGTATTGTTGGACTTTTAGTGGAGATATCTAGAAGTATTCTCAAGTTGAACTTTTTTAAAAAGGGGATTAAAATGTTAAAAGTAATGCCTCTGTATTGAAGATAATTCTGTCCCAAGAGAAAATGGATGCAGAACAATTAGAGGGGCATTATTGTCGAGCTTTTTTTGGCAATCACAGGGAAGTGACCGTCGTACGTTTTTATCTCACATGTGATTACTTAAAAGACTTGCCAGTTCGCCGATTGTCTGCGAATTATTTTTTTTCTTTACTACCTCGTGTATAAGTCGAACCCCATTTTCAACTCCCAAATTTTGTCTAAAATTCTTCGATTTATACACGAGTATATACGGTAAATGACAATCTATGCCCATCATGAGGATTCTAAAAGTATAAGTTCGTTGAATACATGTCCCCGTTTCTGTACATCGGAACTGAATAGCTTAAAGAATTGCACTTACTTCTTAATTGTTGATGTGTAGCAGCGCTATTTAAATTAATATATTAGAATAATATAGTAAAATGTTTTATAATGGCCCAGGATACTAGATTTTATGTGGCTTTTCCGATTTATAAAGTTCAGGCGACCGGCGAGTTGTTTTAGTATTATGTTTGTAAAGAGATATTTTTCACGCCATTTCTGAACAATATTCTTTGACAAGCTACAAAATTTGTACTTCAAACAAAAATCGTTTGACCTCCGATGATTCATCTCTTCTTTAAAAATAACAATATTGAGTTTGTGTTAGTTAGATAGCTGCTCAGGCAGGCATCTTCCTCCCGAGACTCGACCCGGTACAACAACTAAAAGCTCGATTCGGCATTGCACAAAAACTGTTATTGAAATGGCCCGGTTTGTTAATAAAAGCTAAGAGTTCATCCCGGACCTGGCCTGTGCAAAGCCTGTTGAAATGAGTCCTGGCCCGGTTGAACTTAATTTCTGGAAAAAAAATGCATATATTCTCAAATCATCGTTAATCTACTTCTAAAAGTTTCTCAGAGGATTTCGCATACAATTGTGTTAAAAAATTTAAACATTTTGCGTTTTTTATATTTTATGTCTCCAAGCCATGAAATAGGAATTAACGATATTACTGATCACTTAGGCAATTGCGTATAAAAGGTGATTCAATAAAAAATCGATGTAGTTTTTAAAATATATATAAAAATGCTTTAAAAACATTATAATCTTAAAACCAGAGTTAAGAATATTTCTCATTTCGGCGGATTTCCGTTTTTTTAAATATCTTTCTTAAATCCCACGCCTCCCCGAAATTTTTTTTACCGTTCTCTTTTGCCTCCCTCAGCACACAAAGTATAACACCTTTCAAACTCTTTAAATTTTCAAATTTCTCTGCTTTGTTTGTTATTTTATTGTAGCAGCAAGTAATCAATCATCTAACTTCCGTGGTGTGCAAAAGGACTATTCAAATTGATACAGAAGAATAACAACCATGGGCGTAGGAAGGGGGGGGTCCTGGACCTCCCCAGATTTCCGGCTAGACCCCCCCCCCCAAAAAAAAGTATTTTATAGGGAAAAAATTATTCAAAAGAGCAATTGTCCTATAAATGATAACTAATAATAACAAGAACCAATAAAACGCAACTTTTAGTTTACTATGTTACTATTTAGCAAGGCCGTAGCCGGGGAGATCACCAGGGATCAGTCCCCGATCGTGACTAATTGGAGGCCTGGGCAAAGATAAATTAGGGGGGCCCATTCGAATTGGTGCAACATTATTCAGATAAAAATGATGGTCAGTCATATGTGTAATGCATAAACAATATTTTTGCACCTTGGATTTTAAATAGAAGAAAATTCTTAGCTCCTTCAATTCTAATTAAGTACCTTAATTAATAAAAGTATTCTTTTTTTCTTAGTACATAACAAAACCCTTTTATATAACTTTAGCAACTTCTTATATTACTTTAAGATGAATTTAATAACTTCTACTTATGGAAGAGTGTCAAATACTCTAATATGTAAATATGAGTTAATCAAGTTACATTCTTTTACATCTTTTTAAGTTGTACTGCACACAACATAATATCAAATCAAATGCATTCTATTTCACAAATAAAAAATGTTTTTTTCAATAAATCTAAAAAAAATGTCAATTTTGGATTTGCATTTCGTATTTACTCAAAGTTAAAAGAAAAAACTTTGAATACAGAAGAAAATTTAGCTCATGACAGTTAGAACCGATTATTTTCAACTACTAAAGTTTAGATACGAATTAAGTTCATTGCTAATACAATCTATTAAAATCAACATGTTATTTCTTATTTAATAGTTGTCGAGGTTCGCTTTGCGAATTGAAAATATTCTCAAAAACTTCATTTATTTCCACTTCCCTTCTATAGGGGAGATGGGGGCACATGTGAACAGTTCGCATAAATATAGCTTTTTCTCATAGCTGGATTAATTTCTATAAACAAAATCTACTCCATATAGTAAACAGAACTTTCTTTTACACATGGTAATTTTTTTTTAATCACCCGTATAGTTCTTCTTACATTTTTTAATAGTTTTATAAATTCAAAAAATTGTTCACATGTGCCCCATCAGCGGGATAGTTGTGAACATAAGGAAAAAATATCCTTTAACATGCTTTTTATTCTGTTATTCATTTGTCATTGTAATCATTAGTTATATTACCTTTTAAATTCACCATAAAGAAAAAAATATATATATATTTCTCTAGTTTCTGTGTTTAAGCAATGTTTAAGCAAAAGATTATAAAATGAAAATAAGTAGAAATGTGGGGGGGGGGGGGGGGCGGGTTAGGCTTAAATGATTCATTACGTATTGTTGCAATAAAAAAGAAAAATAAAGAAGCAATTTTAAAAAAAGAAATTAAAACTTTTATATTTTGCTTAAGGGTTTTTGTTTGGGGGAAATTTTAGGGAGGGGGCATTTATATACTATTTATCGGAAATCTGCCGAAATACGAAAGATTCTCACTCCTGTATTTGCCTTATTTACTTGTAAATGATAGATAAAGAAGGGTTTTTAATTATTAAAAAAAATCTCGACTATAACCCCCCCCCCCCTAACTACTTTTGATTTTGAAAGAGGGGGGGGGTTACAATCGGGATTTTACGGTAGTTATCAGTTTAAAAATTTTACTTTCTCAAAATATTACTGGTATCTATCTCCATTCAAAGCATCATATACATAACTGTTTTAGAGATGAAAGTAAGCCATCATTGGAAGTTTAGAACAAATGTAATAGAAAATTTTCAAAGTTGTTCAAGGTAATACTTTTGTATTAACAATGCATAAAAAATATTGTTGTAAACCGTTTAGTAAAATAATACATAACACTTATTGCATTTTAGAAAACATTAAATTTATTTAAAGTACAATTGAACGTAAACGAGCTTGTTGCTCTTTATGTATTTACTGAAAGATGTGTTTGTGGAAATTTCAATACGAAATCAACTTTGTGCGAGGAAAATATCTTCTATATCAGGAAAATTGTAGATAATGGAACTGACATTATTTCTCATTAAGTTAACTGAAAGAAACAGAATCGCAGAATGATTATTTGGGAACTTATGAACTGTTCATATCTGCCCCCCACTTGTCTGTTCACAACTGCCCCCCATTGCTGCTTCTGTTAAATTGATAAATCATTAACATTTCTCAGTTTTAGAAAAAAAAAAAAAGAACTGTATCAAAAATGCTTATTAGTATTCATAGTATATGTTAAAACACTCAAATTCAAATAAATGAATAAATAAATAAAGCTATTCGCTTATCAACTTTGAACAAAGATTTTACTTTTGAGATCTAAAAACAGTGTTTTGGCTACAAAGAACAAGCAAAATGTCATAGCGCTTCCAAAAAATTTTACCATATGTCTACAGGTGCTATCATCTTTAGTAATTTTTTTTCAAATAAAAAAACTTATAATAACTATCGAAAAATTGCGATGTTCACATCTGCCCCGTGTTCACATGTGCCCCGATCTCCCCTGCATGTAAAATATCCCATTTCTCTTGGAATAAGCGTAAGGAAGGAGACAGATATCAGTATTCAGAAATTCCTGTCCTGAGGGTACGGTAAAGCGGGATTCCGAGTGAGGGTGGTTACATTGCACAATAGGTTCAGAACTTCGGCGTCGGTGATTTCCCCTTCAAGGTCAACTAAAATTTCACGGAAACGGACTATGTTGTTTTTCGGATCCTTTTCTTTTTCTTCCTTTTTTTTTTTTTTTTTTTTGGCAAACTCATCCTACAATTCTGATAAGACACATCACTGACACCGGGGGGTTGAAAAATCTTATTTTGTCACTTTTTTCTTGGGTTAACGTTAAAAGAGTTTGGTTGAAAGTTAAGTTTTGTTCAGTTATTTCAGATAGTGAAGAATTTGTCAACTTCAAATAGGTAAGAATAAATTTAAATTTCTGAGATTATATTCCATGTAATTCAAAGTAAGCTGCTACTTTATTATAAAATATAACAGCATTTTCAATCGATGTATTGCGACGAGTGTTGCCAGGTGTCCCGATTTTCAGGGCTTCCAAGACCCGGGTCGCAAAACCACTGCACGGGATGTCAAAAATCCTGATCTTCCACAGACTCTTTTAAATTTCTCTAAGTACCACGGTATTGCTTAGTCTGCATCCAGTGGAACTTAATACAGTAAAACCTGTGTAGAGAGAACCTGTCTACAACGGAAAAATACGAGTACTAATCCACCGAAAGGAATACTGTACAAATATAATTGCTAAGACGAATATTTTTCAGGTTCTCTGCTATCTTGTTTATAGAGATTTTATTGTACTTTGTTTAGTAAAATCTGTAAGAACGGAATCTGACTATATCGGAATCCTGTCTTAAATTAAAAAAAAAATCCCTTTACCTATTGAAGGGAATTCCCTTTCCCCACACAATCATAAGAGTTCAAATAGAAACCTCTCCAAAACAGAATTTGATTTCGATCTCTAGTGATTCCGTTTTCGCAAATTTTACTGCGTAAGATTATTATATTTTAGTATTTATTATATCAGTGTTTATTTTAACACAATAAAACCAATTCAGGCGAAATCTCATGCCACCGGAAAAGATCTTTCTTTAGACAGTTCTACATCTTAGACAGATACAAATATACAGTATTCCTATAGTAGGGATAAAAAAGAAAATTACGTTTAAAAAATGTGTTCATTTTAGACAGGTTCCGTTTTCTTAGGAACCTGCATTTTTTATGTTCTGATAGTCGTCCTTAATTATTCCTTTTATATTATATTTTTATGTCCCGATGTTGAAAGCGCTATTTCGCCTTTTTTGTCTTCCTGTTCCGTTCTCTGTGATATTTACCATGGGAGATCTCGACTAACCATGTAAAATATTTAGTTGTTTTCGAAAATTTAATTTAGAATATATTAAAATTTAATTTGTCTTCCGTCTCTCTTATTACTGAGAAGCTGAATATTCCCAGTACTCTATCCCTGTAGGGAATTTTTCCGGAATTCTCATAGATTTTTTGACATTTGTAAAAAAATTGTTCTGAATGAATGAATTGTTTATGAATTTAAGTTATTGGATTTTTTTTTCATGCAGTTTAAAACCATGTAAAACCATTATATATAAAACATTATAATACATGGTTTAATATATATTAGTTCTTCAGTGTATTTATTTAAATTGTGTTATGCATAAATTTATCATTAATTTCTACAGTTAAAAAATATCACGTTGCAGACAAATTTTGCTTTTAATGGGGCATGTCGCAGAAAGCTTAAAAAAAATTCTGCCACAGGTTATGCGAGGTTGACTATAGATGACAAATAAAAATTTTATGAATATTTTTGACGAAGTTTAACGCCTAGATGTAATGTAATAGGCATACATTTAGATGTAATGTAATAAGTATTGTATAAAATTTTAGAGAAAAACGGCCAGAAGGTGGCGCTTGATAGCGAATTTTGTTCAATCTCCGGGACGAGCGCGGTAGCTATTTAAAAACAAACAAACAAACAAACAAAAAACATACTGAATCACCTAATTGTCCTAACCGTGTCATCAGCCAAAAGCCGGTCCCCAAGGTGGGAGATTTCCCTATCCGTGTTTAATTTTCACATTTGTAATGAGCCAAAATTTTTCACGTTTTTGGGTATATTACCCATTGATTAGATTTCATTACGAAATTTTTTCTGCCCTCGCCCATTGTTTTGAAACATTTATAGACAAAAGATGTGATGTGTAATAATAATAATAATAATAAACCTGTGTGAGATAGAAGAAAGTTTCAACCAATTTAGTTTTTTTGATCGACTATACGTTTCTAGGAAAGTATCAGTAGATGAGCTTTCTGTTGGGTGTTTATGGCTTAACAAAAGTTTTTACTATTATTATTTGGAAACTATCAAATAGATAGGGCCGTACCCCCCCCCCCCCCAGAAAAATTCTCTAGTTAGGGGCTGTTCAAATATTACATAAGCATGTTTTTGACTATTTTTGACCCCCCCCTCCCCCCTTGTCAGCAAAAATAAGCAAATCGCGAACCCCCCTTATTAATTACGTAAGAAAATTGGAACCCCCCCCCCCCTACTTAAAAAAAAATTAGGACACAATACAAATTATAAAACTCTACTCGACTAATATAACTACTAAATAATAATAAACGCTTGTTTTATTTCTTTACAATTCTATTTAAGAAAATTTCTTAGATCACAATTTTAGAAGAACTTAGCCATTTGAAAAATTTAAATTTGAACATGACAATATCTATTCCGATGCTGACCACGGCTGCTCAAGCCATTTTTCCATATCTGTTATGATATTGGTTTCCAGTTTTACTTGATTATCTTCATCGCTTACTATTCGGATGCAATCTTTATCAACTTCATTTTCATTGATCCACTCAATATCTTCCACATCTTCCACGAATTTTACGAAGCGCATAAGTTCATTTCCTTGACTAGCAGCAATTCTCAATGGTCGTATAAGGCAGTCCTTCTCGCTTTTTTCACTCTGTTGAATTTTTTTGTGTCTGTTTGCTGACTTCTGAAGTTGCATGATATTGGCCACAACTTCCACAAGTTCTTGCGGATAAACGCGTGAACTTTATGGAAAAGCAAAAATAATCATACAGCATCTTTAAAAATCCCTTTTCTGTACTATTCAGATTTAAGGCCAGACGGAGACTTAAATCTATAAATTCCCCCTCTTCACTTGCAATGATGTCATTTGACGATTGTATCATTTTAATTGGAGGAGGAATGAATCGTCCTTTTAATATACGAAATAATCCACTACGTGCAGGAGAGCAACAATTCTTTTTTTCGCATTTTACAATTTGCAGCAAGTATTGACTTTCTTGTACGAGCTTCGAATACCAATCCAAGTCATAACCAAGAGACTCTGGTTCGCCTGAATCAACATATGTGGCAGTAACGGGATAACTGTCAATGTTTAATGAGTTCCAGATATCTGCGAGAGTTTTACCAGCATATGCTAAGTTATTTTGCTCCATTTCTTCATCAGTAGTGCGACCGTTCTCATCGAGATGGGAACCATAATGGTTATGAGGGTGTATAAGACAAGACAATTCTCGACTGAGTGGTGTCATTCGCCTTTCTACTCAATTATATGCACTTCTTCCAGGAGCATTGCACGCTATGAAAATTCCATCCAAATCATGCTTTTTGAAATGGTTAATAGCAAACAATATAACTTTCTGGTAGCGGGGATTCTTGTCTGGATCTCCATCAACCGTTACTATGATTACAGGTTTGATGAAACCCTCTTCTGTTTTCACTAATTTTTCAAAATCTTTGAGTATTAATAGAGTTTCAAAATCCTGAGCATGAGTATTTGCTGTGGAAGAACTGTGTTTCCCACTTCTTATAGCTATTAACGTTGGACCAGAATAACCTATGTATGGCTTTACTTTGACCTGCCATGCCAGGAGCAATCACAATACCAGCGTAAACACATGGGATAAGTTTGCGGCGTTCAGCGATGACCCAGTCGTGATCGCTTAAGGATACGTGATACTCCATATGCATCAGTATCATAGCCTGTTTATTGGCTGCTGTAATTCCCAAAGGTACGCGCGCTTTGTCATCATGTGAAAGAAGAAACACTTGCATGGGTCCAAAAATTGAAGCTAAAGTTTCTAAATAATGGATGGATATTACTGCAAATTGGGTATCAATGTGAGATCGGTCATAATCAGCCAGAATCCAAGAAAGTTTTATCGGCACTGTGGTGACATGTCTTCGACACTCGATGGTTGAGGAATTTTTTGGAAGCAAATGAAGATATGTTCTACTCCTGCTTACTTCAAAACCAACCTTTTTCAGTTTTGCAGTCAAGTCATCGAGAGTTTTGACACTTCGGACTTGTTTCTTCTTTTTGCATCTGCAGCGCTTCCAATAATAGCTATGTCTACTATTGCTTTAAGTAATAATGGTTGTTTAAACTTGGTCTTCCTATTGATTCCCTCAAAGCTATTTTTTAGGGTTTCGTTCATCTGACGAAACCCTATTCGTCTCACTCCTTTGTCTGTCTGTCTGTCTGTCTGTCTGTCTGTCCGTCTGTCCGTCACAGAGCCCGTTCTCAGAAACTATACATGTTAGAGATTTGAAATTTTGGGTACTTATAGCTGAATACCTCACATCAAACAACAAATCATAAAATTTTGAAAAAGTTGGTAATTAACTGAATTACGGGCTAATTAACTTCTAAAATTAACCAATCCACCTTTTTAACGCAGATTCAAATGAACTTTCTCCAACGGCGCGAAAGCAGGTGTGCTCAACTTCAGACATGACGGCGACCTTGCGGTTTTCCGTAGTGGAATATTTTAATACGAAATTTTAACTTTTTAAATATTAAATTTTTTGATAAAAATTTTTTGCCATCCGGACGGGAAATCTCTCGCAGATTTCATACATACCCAATTCAAAGCGATAACTCAATTAGAAGCTGAGATATTAATTATTATTTAATTAATCTGTTTCATTTCTATCTAATGAATAGAATAAAATGGAGGCACGTGCTTTTTTAACCATGAAGTTATTTAAATTGGGAAATCTAACAATTTGCGTGAGGTTTTATCCGCTCTATGAGACAAGTATAACTTATTCATTATAAGAAAGTTTGTAAGTATTCATACCACTATTTTCGAATAGTAATTTCTGCAAATATCTTAAATTATTGGTTGAGATCGCCACTCGATCTGGTTGAAACTTTAAAATAGTTTATAACGCATAAGAAAAATCGTAAAAAAGAATGGAGTGTGATATTTCGAGGGGAGACTAGCGTGCTTCGCCCGCTATCGTATAATTTGTATTTGTAAGGTTTGGGTAAATGGAAAGGGGGGAGGGAGGGAAATACTTTTGATTAAATATCCCAAAAGAGTTTCGTTCTGATGCACTTTTGTTATGAATAGTTTGCGCTCCCTGGTGGTGGAATATGGAACTAACATAAAGCGATTTTGTTAAAATTAGGAAAGTTCGCATTACAGATATTCTGACAAAGATTAGCGTGCTTCGCCCGCTATCGGATTATTTCAGTCCGTGCGAGGCTGATGTAAAATGAGATGCATTCTTCCAGCGAAATTGAAAAGCGTGCTTCGCCCGCTATCGCATAATTTTATTTTGTTAGGTTTGTGTCAATGGAAAAGGGGGAGGGAGGGAACTACTTTTGATTAAATATACCAGTTAGTGCGCATTACAGATATTATTATGACAAAGACTAATGTGCTTCGCCCGCTACCGCATAATTTGTATTTGTTAGGTTTGTGGGAATGGAAAAGGGGGGGGGGGGGGAGGGAACTACTTTTGATTAAATATCCCAGTTAGTCAACATGACAAATATTATTATGATAAAGACTAACGTGCTTCGAAAATCTAATAATTTGCGTGGGATATTTGAACAGCGCTATGAGATAAGTATAACTCATTCATCATCAGAAAGTTTACAAGTATTCATACCACTATTTTCGAATAGTAATTTCAGTAAATATCTTAAATTTTTGGTTAAGACCGCCACTCGATTTGTTTGAAACTTTAAGATAGTTTATAACACATAAGAAAAAGTGTAAAAAAGAATGGAGTGTGATATTTCGAGGGGGGGGGAGGGGAGCTAGAATTATTTTTAAAATCTTAGCGTTTGTTACCGCAGACCGCCACCATCCGGGCCCATGTATCTACCGAAAGATTGCGTAAAGGAGTTTCGTTCAGATGTGCTTTTGTTAAGAATACAGTGCATTCCCTGGTGGTGGAATGTGGAACTAACATAACGCGATTTTGTTAAAATTAGGAAATCTAACAAGTCGATCTGTTTGAAACTTTAAGATATTTTATAACACATAAGATAAAGTGTAAAAAAGAATGGCACGTGAAATTCCGGGGAGGGGGGGGGAGGCGCTAGATTTCTGTTTAAAAAGTTAGTGTTTCTGACCGTTTTAGGTGCTTTTTTTGAGGGAGTCCTGAGATATATGTTACTTATTTAATATAAAATTGTCTAAAGTTTAGTTACCACTATTTCCGAATAGTAATTTCAGCAAATATCTTAATTTCTTATTAAGACCGCCACCACCTCGAGTAACATATCTACTTATAGGTTGTTTAACGGAGTTTCCTTCCGATACAGTTTTGTTAAGAATAGAGTGCGCTCCCTGGTGGTGGAATGTGGAACTGACATAACGCGATTTTGTTAAAATTAGGAAATATAACAAGGCGATCTGTTTGAAACTTAAAGATAGTTTATAACACATAAGAAAAAGTTTATAAAAATGGCACATGAAATTTCGGGTAGGGGGGGGGGGGGGGAGGGGCGCTAATTTGACTAATTGATTTATTTCTATTATATACTTATTTTACAAGGCAGTTACGTGATGTTTCATTGCAGTATACTTCTGAACGGTGTCCGATTTTTAAAAATACAGCATAAATGTTACTTATGCCAGATAAAAATGTCAGAAGTATTGATACCACTATTTTCGAATAATAATTTCAGCAAATATAACAAATTCTTGGTTAAGATCGCCACCTCCTCGACTAGCATATCTCCTGATAGGTTGTTTAACGGAGTTACGTTCAGATACACTTTTGTTAAGAATAGAGTGCGCTCCCTCGTGGTGGAATGTGGAATTAACAGACCGCGATTTCATTTAGAGTAGGAAATCTAACAAGGTGATCTGTTTGAAACTTTAATATAGTTTATAACATATAAGAAAAAGTTTATAAATAATGGCGCGTGAAATTTCGGGCAGGTGGAGAGAGGGGGAGGGGCAAAATATTTATTTTTTGTTTCATACCATTTCAGGTGCATTTTTTTTACGGAGTCCTCAGATACATGGTACTTATTAAATATAAATATGTCAAAAGTTAAATTACCACTATTTCCGAATGGTAATTTCAACAATTATCTTAAATTCTTGCTGAAGACCGCCACCCCCTCGAGTAACATATCTACTGATAGGTTGTGTAAAGGAGTTTCGTTCAGATACGCTTTTGTTAAGAATAGAGTGCGTTCCCTTGTGGTGGAATGTGGAACTAGCAGACCGCGATTTCATTTAAAGTAGGAAATCTAACAATGCGATATGTTTTAAACTTTAAAATACTTTATAACACATGATAATGAAGTATAAAGAAGAATGGCGTGTCGCATTTCGAGGGGGGGGGGCGCGAACAAAATTAGGAAATATAGGTGGACGATCTGTTTGAAAATTTAATATAGCTTATAAAACATAACAAAAAATTTAAACATCAGGCCGCGTCAAAAATCATGGTGATCATTAACCCAGTTCGCCCCCCCCCCAAAGGGGGCACTTTTCTAAATTTGGCAGATACCCGTCATGTGATATATCGTGGCATTTCTGGGTGAGAAATAAAAGGGTAAAATTAAAGGGTGAGAAATAATAGTTTATAAATAAGAAATGATAAATTTAATTTTGTTAACATTATAATTAATGTATGATATTAAAAATTTTAATTGAAATTATTAAATTATAATTACAAGTATATTTATAAAACAAAAAATGAGAAAAACAAATGTACCGCATTCAGGTATCGAACCCGGGCCCGCGGATCAGCCGGCAAACGCCATACCAACTGAGCTACGACTAACCTATCATTTAGGTTGCAAAGTAAGTATTTAAGTTGTGTACTAATATTAGACCCCCCCCGCGGTTTCTCAAGAACTAAGGAGCGTTTGATAAAATCCGTTGAACCTGACACTAAGGGGTCTCTACCATACAACATATATTAAAATAATCAAAATCTGTGATTAACAAGGTTGGCCCTCTCCTTGTGAGATAAAAAACCCGTTGAAAGGAAAGTTTTAAAGCAATGATCCAATTAATGAAATAATAATTAGTATCTCAGCTTGTATATAAGCTAGGAGTTTGAACTGGGTATGTATGAAATCAGCGAACAATTTCGCGTCGGGATGTAAAAAAAAATTAATCAAACAATTTAATTTTTTAAAAGTTTAAATTTCGTATTAAAATATCCTCTGCTTAAATTTCTCCAGCGCCGATTTCCGCTGAAATGAAATCTCTTTTCATTGTCTTTTCAAATACAGAAATTAAAGTTTTATCGATCGATTTTTAGTGGATTTTTTGCGTTATACCCAACACAGAAATTTGAACTTTATACCAAAATAAAGTAGAATTTTTTCCGTGTCTTTCTATACCTTTTACGAATTTGTAGTACCAATACTTTCGGAGATGCGATTTCGCTTTTTAAATGTCCACTTCATTTATTGCTTAATTTCCTCCGTGGTAACCATGCATCCGCTGATTTTACTGGCAATCCTTAAGAGAAACATGGATGATTTGTAGAAGGTTCGTTCGAACCTGCGTTAAAAAGGTGGATTGGTTAATTTTAGAAGTTAATTAGCCCGTAATTCGGTTAATTACCAACTTTTTCAAAATTTTATAATTTGCTGTTTGATTTGAGGTGTTCAGCTATAAGTACCCAAAATTTCAAGTCTCTAACATGTATAGTTTCTGAGAACGGGCTCTGTGACGGACAGACAGACAAAGGAGTGAGCGGATTAGGGTTTCGTCAGTTGAACGAAACCCTAAAAATTATCTTGTAGGCGGCACTAACGACTTGCCTTCTCTACTGAATCGGGCACAAGATAACAGCCTATGTGTGTGTAGGTCAAAAATGTGGTAAAATTCGTTTTAACTGGCCACAAGAAATAAAATTAATTGATTTTACAAATGTTGATTTCGGAAACTTAAATATTTTCATAAACATTTTATAAATATGCTAATATTTTCTGATGGATATATATAACTGTACTTACACTTTTGTTATATTTAAAATCACTAGCATATTGTTACAAACATCGCTAAAGTTTGATGAAATGGCGATACACCCTGGCGAAAATTAGCTGCAATTTTAAAAGCAGGACAATTTTTTTGCAAAAGGATCGCTTAGCTCCCGAAATAGCTTATTTTTGCCGCCATTTATTGACTTGGACAACGATTGTTGAAGAAAAATCATTAAATTTTTTTTTATAAAACGTGGAGAATGGGCCTCCGTTGCCGGATATGCTTCAGATGATTACATTCATGTTATTAACAAAAAACGTCGATTTATATATAAGTAGCAATCCAAATTTCTTACTATATACAAAGATATTTTACGTTAAAATATTTTTTTTTTCTTTACGTACTTGAATGAACGCTTCGTACTTAAGTTCTACCGCCTCCCCCTCCCCCCCCCCCCCTGGAATAAATGACATTATATTTAAATGAAAACAAGCATTTTTATATTTAAAATTGTAACATGTCATAACTTTTGCATCACTATGACATCATTTTCAATGACTTTTCACTTTCGACAGTGTTATGAGTATGAGTTGTAGGTATAAATATATTCCCTCTAACTTATTGATTGGTATTTTGCGCATAGTAACTTTCAATTTTCTATGTTTTTTGAAGAATAAAAGTAAAAATAAGGTATTTCTCCACTATCACGTTCACGTCGACCACTTTCCATAAAATAATTCTCGCCTAACTGTACTTATTTTACATCAAAATTGCATGACCATCACATTCACTTGACGTCAAATGTATTACACGTGTTTGTTACATCATAAAGTGTTTTTTTAATTCGACTTTTATTTTAATTTTTATGTAATTTTACTGATTTCTTTGTTATTTCGTTAATTAAAATAACAATTGCATTCTTAACGGTGACGACATGTTTTTAAGAGAGAAAAAGCATTGGGAAAATATTGCGATATGCGATGCGTAGTTACACACAATAGATAAGTTACAACTGACGTCACAAACATGCACTGGCCGAGAGGGATAATTCAGAAAAATAATAGGCAGTACTTGATTATCCCGTCAGTTTATTTTATAAAAAATGGTTGACGGAATAATGAAGAAGTACCAAAAAAAAAAAAAAAAAAAAAAAACAAACACTGGCACAGATGTCATATTCGCCCCATATTGGCGCGATTTTTTTCTGACCTCAATGTCATATACGCAACGGGTAATTAACTGGAACCAAAATGTCGTTATTTTGCTCTATGTGGTAACCCGGATTATGTTGTTTATGCTGTTAATGTTTTCGCCAAATTGGCAACCGAAAAAAATCGCGCCAATATGTGGTGAATATGACATCTGTGCCAAAAAACTTTGGCACAGATTTCATATTGGCGCGATTTTTTTCTGACGCCAATGTCATACACGCACCGGGTACTTAACTGGCGTCAAAGTGTCGTTATTTTTCTTGATATGGTAACCCGGATATAGATGATACAGTAACGAGGTTTTCGCCAAATTGGCGTCGGAAAAAAATCGCGCCAATATGGGAACATGACATCTGTGCCAAAACTTTTTTTTATTAACATTCAATGGTCATCTTGAAAATACTGCCGAATTTTTTGAGTGCAATTCATATTTTTTTCAAAAACATCCGTTATAATACATTGATTTAGCGTGGATAACGACCTCAATCATGGAAAATTCAATGCTTTTTTTACGCTTGCTAAAAAGTCGAAACAAATGAATTTATTAAAAAACATAATTATTTTTTTTTGTCCTATTTATTTTTCAACAAAAAGAAATCAGAAAGAAAAAAAAAATGGAACATTATTTAAATTACCTTTTTGATCTTTAAATTGATTCTTCATCCCATAATTGTAAATTTATTGGGCACAGATGTCTATGCACTACGTTGGCGCGATTTTTTTTTCCGACGCCAATGTCAAAGGAAAAAGGAATTAACAATCATTAAAAAGGAATTAACAATAAATAAAAAAAAAATTAATTAACAACTATAGAGCAAAAAGATTTATGTAATTTAAAAAAAAGTAAATAAACAATTTATTAATAAATAAACAACAGTAGCCGGGTTACCATGTCAGGCAAGATAACATTATTTTGGCACCAGTTAGATATCCCAGTGCGTAAATGACATCTGTGCCTACACTTTATCTATTTTTTACTTTTAAACAAAATGTTCCATTGTTAATGAAACACATATACTACAATATACACTGCTCAAAACAATTAAAGGATATTGCAGTTTTAGGTGGATTTTGTATCTGGTAAACTGTTTAGCTGATTGATACATGGTCGACAGACATAGTAGGTTATATGAGAATAAATTACACATGTTTGGCAGAAAAAAATGCATTTTATTGCGCATTTGTGTACTAAAGGAAAAAAACACAATTTGTGCATATGAGAAAAAAAGAATAAGAAAAGGTGTTTTCTTCAAAGAAAATCATTTTCAGTAGGGGGTATGGTTTCCACGGGCGGCCAGCAACGTTGAACACCTTTGAGGCATGGACTCAATGAGGCTATTAATGACGAGTTGGGGTATTCTGCCCCATACTTCCAGAAGAGCCCTTTCCAGTTCTTGGAGAGTTTGTGGGGGTTGTTGGCGGCCAGAAACTCGTCTTCCTAGAGCGTCCCAAACGTGCTCGATTGGATTCATGTCTGGAGAACACGCTGGCTATTCCATTCGAACGTTTCCTTCCTCGAAAAGGAAATCCTCCACCAGGTTTGCACGATGTGGCCTGCAGTTATCGTCCATTAAAATGAAGTTATCTCCGATTGCTGCAGCGTAAGGGACTACAATAGGTCTGAGGATCTCATCCCTATATCGGCGACCAGTCAGAGCTCCATCTCGAATGATGTAGAGGTCAGTGCGCCCGTCAATGGAGATGCCACCATACACCAACACTCCTCCACCGCCAAATCTGACACTTTCGTGCACGAACGCAGGATTATTCCTACTGCCACGGTCCCTCCAGATGAAAATACGCCTATTATCCGGATGCACAGAAAAACGGGACTCGTCAAAAAACAGACTCCATTCATTTCTCCTCCAGTTGACATGCTCGGTTGCCCACTCCCTGCGGTCGCGACGATGCCTTGATGTTAATCTAACACATACCATCGGTCGGCGAGCATACAGACCTACAGCATGGAGCCGGTTTCGGACAGTCTGAGTTGAAATCGTGGTGCCTGTAGCCGAGCGAAGGTGTTGTTGAAGAAGAGTAGCGTTCATGGTTCGGTGTCTCCGAGCTGTTAAAGCTAAATACCGATCTTCATTGGACGTTGTTGCGCGTCTACGACCTTGCCCTGGTCTTCGGCCTGCACATCCACTCTCCAAAAAACGGTTCCAGATCCTGGAAATGACACTTTGTGACACTCCAATGGCTTGCGCTACTTCGGCTTGAGTTTGGCCCCCTTCTAACCTACCAACAATTCTCAAAGCTTCTGAATCTGTCAAATGACTCCGCTGAGACATCGTACTCATCGAAACAAAGCAATCACTGAATGCCGATCATCCTTGTCTTCATTCTCTTTTATCCAGTTGAAAGTCAAATTTCATTCGCTGCCGCTGAAGCGACGTTTTTGACGTCGAACTCAAAATTTGCATACTCCACAGTTTGAAAACCAGAAAAATTTGCATTTGTGATTCTCTTCTTCTATTTTTCGGCAAAAAAAATTTCGTTTATATCTTTATTTTATATAAAACTTCAAATATCCTTTAATTGTTTTGAGCAGTGTATATTAAAACACACATACACACATAAAGTATACATAAATATACTGTTGCAGTTTATTGCAACCATTTGGCCTACTTTGGCGTACATTTATTGGCGCATAATTTAATCTATTGTTGTTTCAGCTCGCATACAATTGTACGCGTTACAGAGAATATTTGGCGATTTATCACCTGTGGCGGTCTAACGGGAAAATGCCTAAAATTAATGTATTAATTTCTAATTAAGTTGTAAAAGTAGAAAAATGTTGTAAAAGTATTAAAATGTTGTATTATCATCAGAAACATACCTGTGAACACATTTTTTTATATTTCTAACGTATGAGGAAGTGAATTAAAAATTGATTAAAAAATTCCATCTTTAGATAAAGAAAAAACAGACTAAATTAAATAGAAGAGTTTAAAAACAAATTAGACAAATCATAAGAAAATTTGGTACAGATGTCATATTCGCCCCATATTGGCGCGATTTTTTTCGGTTGCCAATTTGGCGAAAACATCAACAGCATAAACAACATAATCCGGGTTACCACATCAAGCACTTTGGCGCAAGTTAAGTACCTGTTGCCTATATGATATTGGCGACAGAAAAAAATCGCGCCAATATGGGGCGAATATGACATCTGTTCCGAAAATTTTTGAACAAATATGAATGTTCCCCGTTCCATGTACAAAAAGAGAAAAATAACTTAGAGAATAAAGAGTTTTGGTTACTTTTTAACTTTCTTTATCAGCATTTAATAGATTAATTTCATTCATAAATACATATTTATTAGTAGTACTAAAAAGCAAAGCAATACACTTCTTCAATAATTTTGAGTGTCCTTTATAACACTTTCAAAAGTAGAAAATAATTTGGAGATTAAACTAAGTTACTTAACTTGTTTTTTTGTGGAAGCTACAGTTTTCTTTTCCTGTCTGTTTCTTTTATAAGCTTCTACACCATTGCGGTCAACTTTTTCAAGTAACTCACCATGAACAGCTTTCAGCAAGAACATTTTTAATATGATACGTGATTCTTCTTATATCAACGATATAATTGGCTATGATATATTGGGTAATATTTTCAAATGTCGCTCCATGCCTTTTCTTCAGGGCGTCAATGGCACTCATGACCATTTCTGCAGTTGGGGGGTGGGTGGCTTTTCTTTTTGTTGCAGGCGAAGTGGCGATAGATCTCCCAGTAGTTACTGGATACGTCGGTGAACTTGCATCTGCTTCAACCATATCGACTGATGATACTTCAACCATATTAACCAAATCTATCACATCATGATCAGTATTATTGGCCCCAGGTGAATTTTCAGTCACATCAACCACAGAGCTCTCAGTTGGTCTGTCTTCGAAATCAAAACTTGGGGAATAAGAAGCTTTTCGTTTTGTTCCAGATGCAGTGGCGATAGAAGCCCCAGTTGTTACTGGATACGTCGGTGAACTTGCATCTGCTTCAACCATATCGACTGATGATACTTCAACCATTTTAACCAAATTAATCACATCATGATCAGTATTAATGGCCCCAGGTGAATTTTCAGTCGCATCAACTACACAGCTCTCAGTTGGTCTATCTTCCAGATCATAACATTGCTCTACTGTTGTAGGAGCTTCATTAGTCCCATTATTTAAAATAACTTCTTGTTCATCAACTATATATGTATCAGAACTGGGCTGTGAAATATGAGGACTAGAATCCATATTAACCAAATCAATCACATCATGATCAGTATTATTGGCCCCAGGTGAATTTTCAGTCACATCAACCACAGAGCTCTCAGTTGGTCTATCTTCGAAATCAAAACTTGGGGAATAAGAAGCTTTTCGTTTTGTTCCAGATGCAGTGGCGATAGAAGCCCCAGTTGTTACTGGATACGTCGGTGAACTTGCATCTGCTTCAACCATATCGACTGATGATACTTCAACCATATTAATTAAATCAATCACATCATGATCAGTATTAATGGCCCCAGGTGAATTTTCAGTCGCATCAACTACACAGCTCTCAGTTGATCTATCTTCGAGATCATAACATTGCTCTACTGTTGCAGAAGCTTCATTAGTCCCATTATTTAAAATAACTTCTTGTTCATCAACTATATATGTATCAGAACTGGGCTGTGAAATATGAGGACTAGAATCCAATAGAACCAATTGAACATCATTTGTTGCACGAATTTCATTAATACCGTTATTTAAAATAACTTCTTGTTCAGGGTCGGACTGGGCGAGGGAAGAGGGCGCAGACCTTGGATTTTCAGGGGGCGCAAAAATTTTAGCGAACTCGTGTCATTTTTTCTTGTCTTCACAACGTTTAACACATTTGCACAGCACCAAGTATGAAAATGGCTTAATGTTATATCTCTGAATTTTGATAGAAAACTTCGCTATATTCCCCGCGCATATTTAAAGTTCCATCAAATCTACACAATGCCACGAAATTTTGTAAAACGAATCTAGTAATATCTATAAGTTCCAGTAAGTTGAACAAAAATTTGCCTATTGTAGATGACTTATAATTTTTTTTTTTTTTTTTTCTGTGCATCTTTTGATAGATAAAGAATATGGTCCCTTTAAATTATGGAGAAGCAAAATTTCTCTGTATCTTGAAATCTAATTATTCAAATTATTTGTAAACTTATACACATCGATGTTTTTAACGATTGTGCTTTGTTGTATGCAAAAATTAATAAATTAAACAAACTAAAATGCGTCAAATATGTGTTATTGTTTAAGAATTCAGAGTTGGTACAATTTTTAATATGTATACGACTTCGGAAGGATAATTTATGTATAGCAATAATTAGTAGACATTATTTCTAGTTGGTATCTATAGATTTTTTTATGATGATTTTTAGCGGTAACCACTTTTATTCCATTTATCGCCATAGGTGCACTGAAAATCGGTAGAAACACTAACAAGGTTTTCTGCACCAGTCTCCAAAAAATGTTGCTGCGGTCCTGCTAAGTGCTTCAACCTTTTTTATAAAGTATAATCCCTTATTATATGAATTAGTTATCAGTAAGTTAAAAGTGATAAATTTCTATTCCAACCTGACAGCAGTTACTTTTTAATTTTTTTTTTTTTAACAAAGTAGCATTTTTAAATGTAGTATCTACTGGTATCTTCCTCACCGTGCACACACACAAAAAAAAAATCAGCATGCAAACTTCGTTTAATTTTTTTATATCTAGAACAAAAATGTACTTCAAATCAACATCACATTAAGGAATGCGAAAATAAAAATTGCTTGTAAAAATAATACTTATTACACTTGCAACACTTGATACACGTCCAGTCAAGCACTTTGTACTGAAGTACATTTTGTATCCTGTAAAAAAAGGCTTTGTCTTTCCATAAAATGCTAAATTGATATTACACTATGAAAAGGTTTCTACAGGAAAAGCATACCAAAAAAGCCTCTTTGTTAGTCTAAAATCACTAAAATAATTACGTAAACTCACTTTTCTCAGCACACTTTTCCTATGATTTGCAAAGTTCTTTACATGATTAGAGATCAAGGGAAATATTTAAATTTCCATAATTGAGAGAAATGGATTGTATTTATACAAGTTGCAGGATCATGTGGCCAGCGTTCTTTCATTAAAAAAACCTATCATAATTTATAAAAAGTAATCATCGCTTTATTTAATGATACATATTTAAAATGCATACTGGAATTTCCTAATAGTTATTGAATAACTAATTGAAAACCACGGAAAATATGTCCTTAAATAAAGCGAAGGTTACTAACCGAAAATTATGGAGCAGATTTTGTGAAGGAAAAAACCCGCACCCAAAACCTGCTCCCAAAGGTATGAAAACATGGATTATGGGGAGCAGGAAAACACAATGGTAAACCTACCAGTCAACCACTGAATTCAGGTTTCCAGGTGTTTTTCACCAACATATGACTTGGCCGACCAGTTGCATTTTAATATGCGAGTCGCGCTTGAACTAATCCTAAAATTTCAGCCGCCAACTCGATGAGGTGATGGTCTATTCAGCCGCCTTCCAGGCTATTTCCAATCAACAAAAAATCCTCACAAAATGAAGTTTCTTTCCTTCTGATATTTAATTCCGTCTTTTCTCAAGTTGTTTTCAGAAAGTACGAATTTAATTATCGATGCATTCAAGGCCAGCTTTAATAGGAGAGAAGCAAAATGAAAAAAGCTAAAGGACTGAAATAGTTAAAATCTAAAAGATATTCATTATTCAAAGAAGCGATGAAAAGAAATCCGGCCCAGGGCGCTGTGACTATTAAAGTTTTCCCTTGGGTGCAAGTTTTCTGTCTCAATCGCATGCAAAGATTCCCGATCCTGAAATTGTTTCGATTTATCTTTAATTTCTTTTT
This sequence comes from Maratus speciosus, assembly GCA_963932465.1. Lineage (NCBI taxonomy): Eukaryota > Metazoa > Arthropoda > Arachnida > Araneae > Salticidae > Maratus > Maratus speciosus. The sequence continues at coordinate 3,872 of CAWVRF010001008.1, read as the reverse complement.
GATAATAAACAATGCCTTTCTTGTGCTGTCTATCTATTAACTGATAATTATTCCTAAACGAATTCTCGAAATTTAGTACGCTAGTCAGAATATGTATGTACAATGAGCGAAAAAACATTGGAGCGGCTTACAGGGGTTATTAGGGGCGCGAAGTTTCCCGTGAACGAGGGCGCACCGGCCCTCGGGCCGATGGGCCAATTGAACATCATCTGTTGCACGAATTTCATTAATGCCGTTATTTAAAATAACTTCTTGTTCAGCAGCCATACATGCATCAGAACTGGGCTGTGCATTAGGACTAGAATTAGTAACACTTTGAAAACTTGTTGAAGGAACTACATTAACTTGAGGCTCAGCAAAGTACTTTGGTAGCAGTCTTGATATAACTTTTCCCATATCTATTCGACCTATTATATGTCAACAAAAAACAGTAGTAATTATGAATCAAATTTTAGTACTTTTCACAAGGAAAATTCTAGAAAGTTAGACACACGCGCCTCGTTGATTAATGAATTCATGCGATTTGATATAACGAAATATTTCTTAGAACGAGCCTTTTTAGCACAAAACAGTGAGTCTATGGTTCGTAATTTAATTAAGTCGCTGAGCTTCACTATCCTTGTAGACAGATGATTTTTTCAAGCGGGCCCCAAGTATATTTTACATTTTACCAAGGAGGACAAAATACAAGCGTCTAGACTAGTTTGTATATTTCCAGCCATTTCAAACTAGGCATCGTTTTTACAAAAAGAACGTCTTTTTCTTTCCTCCAAGTTTATCGGCACATATCTAATTAAAATTAGAAAATCTATAGTTGTTATAAGAACTAGAGAACTAAGACAAGTTCCATAAGAAGTAATAACATCAGGGGCGCCATTTGAGGGGGGCTGGGAAGGAATTTGATTTTTTGGAAATTTTTCATCAATTGTCAGACTCAAACAAAAATTAAAAAATTGCTCAAATGCTATATGCAGTAAAAACACATGCATTAAGTAAATATTTTATGCATAGAAATTAATAATTACAGTGAAACCTCTCTGTGCGACCATTGCCATTTAGCGACCACCTCTCTGAACGACCATTTTTTCATGGAACGAAATTTATTCCCATAGGCTCAATACTAATTTTATCTCTATTCAGAGACCACCCCAGTTGAACTCCCTCCTTAAGCGACCAATTTCTTTGAAGAAAATTAATCAAATTCCTTTTTTTCCTGGTCGCTTGAAGAAGGTTTTATTACAATAATAATTCCGGAGAGCGCATTATTCATTAAACTTCTAAACTAAGCTTAGAATTTTTATTTATTCCGGTAACTTTTAAGTGTTTAAACCCCTTTGCGTCGTTTTAGGCAATGAATTTAACTCTGATTACAAAGTAAGGATGACGGTCAATAAACTCCTCTGCCCTAGGAAACTTTCAAAGAAATAGATAAATTAATGAAATCGTCATAATTTGTTACCGTCCAAAAAAAATTGGATTTATCTACTGGACTTTGAAAGGACTTGCAAATAAAAGTTATAGAAGATAAAACCGTAAAATCAAAGCAAACTTCAATGTATTAATTTTTTTAACTATGCACTAATTAACTTATGTAATCAACTTTTGATTTGATGCTTAAATTTGCATATTTTTTCCTACTGTGAAGAATAAATTTCAGTAACATTAATTGTTACCTTTTTTCAACAACTAAAATCTAGATTTAAACATGACCTCCATTAAGAGACCACCTCTCGGAGCAACAAACTTTTATTGGAACAGAACGTGGTCGCTTTAGGGAGGTTTTACTGTTGTTAGGCGTACTTTACTTATTTTTAAGCAGTTTTCCGTTAAAGTATATTATCGATACACACAATACACCCCACCCCCCACCCCCCCTTTTTTGTATATCATTAATAGCTTGGTTCTATTCAAAATTATTCATTATACAGTTTCTTTATTTTTAAGAGTTAAGTTTGAAGCCAGTTGTGTTTTTTAAAAATAAATAAATAAAATTAATTTACTAAATAACCCCCCTTTCCTTTTATAAATTTCTCGTACCTAAATTATGTTACAACATGTAAATGCTGTTATTCAAAAACCATTCCTCTATTTTTCTGTAAATAAAACCTTTTAGGTAGCTTTCATTACAAAAAGCTACCTATTGCAGCCGTTCGGAGGAAAGCGATTTCAAAAAATTTTGGTATATTTTCATCGATCATGATCCCCAGACCCCGAAACCACCCTCCGTTCAAAATTGATATATATATATATTTATATATATCCATATATATATATATATATATATATATATATATATCTGACCTATGTCACACTGTAACTGTCATAATTATGAACCGACTTCGATGTAATTTGGTATGTACATAGTACATACAAATGTCTCGACCGAGTTCGTTGGCCAGCTTCATCCGCCGTTTTGTTTCAAAATGGCGGCCATTTAAAATTTTTAAAAAAATTTAAAATTTGAAATGTGGTACCAAAAAATTAAAAATGGAAAAATATTATCTTCTTATGTATTTGACCTTTAAACAAAGATTCCGGAGCAGTTTTTGTTTCGTCTATATCTTAAAAAATGGCTGAGTTATAGCATTTTGAATTTCTAGCGTGGCTGACATTTTGAAACGTCCTGAAATTCGTCACGCGATACAAGGCGTATTTATGAATCGATTTTGATGTAATTCGGTGTGTACATAGTGCATACCAATGTCTCGACCGAGTTCGTTGGCCAGCTTCATCCGCCATTTTGTTTCGAAATGGCGGCCATTTAAAATTTTTAAAAAAATTTAAAATTTGAGATGTGGTACCAAAAAATTGAAAATGAAAAAATATTTTCTTCTTATGTATTTGACCTTTATACAAAGATTTCGGAGCAGTTTTTGTTTCGTCTATATCTTAAAAAATGGCTGAGTTGCAGCATTTTGAATTTCTAGCGTGGCTGACATTTTGAAACGTCCTGAATTTTGTCACGCGATAAAAGGCGTATTTATGAACCGATTTAGATGTAACTTCGTTTATACATAGTACATACTAATGTCTCGACCGAGTTCGTTGGCCAGCTTCATCCGCCATCTTGTTTCAAAATGGCGGCCATTTAAAAAAATTAAAAAATAAAAAAATTAAAATGAGATACCAAAAAATTGGAAAAAGAAAAAGATTTTTTTCGTATGTGTTTGACCTTAATACAAAGATTCCGGAACAGTTTTTGTTTCGTCTACATCTAAAAAAATGGCTGAGTAATAGCATTTTGAATTTCTATTTTGGCTGACATTTTAAAACGACCTGATATTTGTCACGCGATAACAGGCGTATTTATGAACCGATTTGGATGTAACTTGGTCTGTACATAGTACATACCAATGTCTCGACCGAGTTCGTTGGCCAGCTTCATTCGCCATCTTGTTTCAAAAGGGTTGCCATTTAAAAAAAATTAAATTTAAAATTTAAAATGAGGTATTAAAAAATTGGAAAATGAAAAAGATTTTTTTTATGTGTTTGGCCTTGATACAAAGATTCCGGAGCAGTTTTTGTTTCTGAAAATTTGTTCTTTTGTTTATATCTTAAAAAATGGTTGAATTACAGCACTTTGAATTTCTAGCATGACTAACATTTTGAAACGATCTTGTATTTGTCACGCGATAACACACGTATTCGCCTATTTCGATGTAAGAAGGCATGTGGATAGTATACATCCATACCTCGACCAAGTTCGCTGGCCAGATTCATCAGCCATCTTGTTTCAAAATGGCGGCCATTAAATTAAGAAAAATATATATATTTAAAGTGAGGTGCAAAAAAATTAGAAATTGTAAAAGGTTTCTTTCTTAAGTATTTGACCTTGATATAAGAATTCAGGAGCAGTTTTTGTTTGTCTTTAC
>CAWVRF010001006.1:0-37701 GCA_963932465.1 Maratus speciosus | reverse complement strand
TTTTGTTAATGACAGATTTATGTATTTTGCGATGTTTTTTTTTTCCCTTATGCCCAAAATAGCAAATAACTAAAAGGGCAGTAATGGCCACCGGAGACCAATCCCTACCAAATTGGCCAATAGTCAGCACTCTACAAAATGAGTTACACTTGTGGTGCACATTAAGAAAAAAAAATTGGTTGAACTTAAAAAAACATGTTTAGAAATAACAAACTAGTTGATTCTTGCAATTCACAGATTAGGACATGACTTATTGAAATCAACCTTTTATCGTGTAATAGAAAAAATCAATGACTATTTCCTTTTCAAACTTTGGATATGGATTTAAAATTCCAATGCTATATCCTATTTCCTATTAATAGAACATAAGTTCAATTAACAAAAATACCAGGGACTACAGTTTTGACTATAATTCCATTAAGGATATAACAGAGCATAAAATAACATTTAAAGTAGGCGACACTAGTGTCGCCTAGTACCACGATATTGTCGCCCAGTGACAGGGCATGGTGCCGGCAACCTTTTTTTTAAACAGGTGAATAACATAAGCTTACTCTTTGACTCAGGAGAGGATAAGAATGGCAACAGATGTCATAGCAGTAAAAGAAAACACCGTATCATAGTTGCAAAATGCTGTTTGTTTTGCTATCCAAGTAGATGGTTCTGATAAGAAATATGGAGTTTATAACAAATTTGTTAGAGCACGATTTTTTCAAAAGAACAGGACATAGAACAATGTAACTGACTAGGAGAATGTAAATTCAGAAAGCGAGGAGCAGAACGCATCGTGGATTTTGTCAAGGTTGCATTTGATAACTTGTGCACTGAGAATATCGCAAAAAATAATTGGGTAAAGGAAAATACAGCCAAAAACAGCTGTCTCTGTGTTCTTATGAAATAGAACTTGGGTAAAGACTAACTTTGCATTTGATGCTTTGCTCAGGTCTGACTTAACTGTGTCGGAGTTGGAATCATCAAGCAACATTTTGTCAAGTTTCTGCTCTACGCATTAAAGTGCTTGAAGAAATAGCTGGAACATAAAATCAAAGTGCCTTTTGTTTCTCTGCATATTTTGAAGTCCAGTTCGCGAAACACTTAAAAAACTTGACAAAAGCAGTACGGCACAAATTTTCTCTCATGCAAAAACATTGAGAAAACATTGTGAACCATCAATCCTACTCATCAAAAACTGAACAAACTTTCTGCTCGCGGGTTTATTGGATTATAAATAGATTTTTAAAAAGTGAACAACATCTGGCTTGCCTAATGCTAGATGTTTCGATACACTTTGAAAACCTTGAGACGGATAGTCAAAGGTCTTTCATTACTACACTGCCTGATAAAAAATTGATATAGAATTTGTCAAAGAAAACTTTTTACAAATTCTTTGACGCTTATCAAAAATGGGTAAGTCCTGAGGGATACGAAGAACAGTTGGTGGAAATGAATGAAGGCACTTAGGAATCTGAAAGTGATTAGTAAATTGAAGAAAATCCTCAGAGATGTAAAAACAATTTTTTAGTTTCTACCAAGAGATGCTGGTCTGCAGTGAGAAAAGAAACTATATTGAGTTGTAAAGAATTTGTTTCTCAAAGATAGGAAGAGGATAAAGTGAGCATATCCTACAGGATAAGATGCTTTGTTAAATGTACGAAGACCAACAGAGGTTGCTAGTGCAGCCCACCTTTATGTTGAGAAATTTTTTGGTAAAGACGAAGTCGCCTATTTAAATGATGATGTGATTGCTTTGTGCGCAGCTGAAAATCTGCGTCTTTCTCATCGACAACAAGACTATTTCTACTTTAAGGCGTCTCCACGTCACTCTGACAATCGGAACTAGTATAAAGAGAAGCCTTAAATTCAAGGATGTTCATTGCTTTTAATGGAATTGGAACAACTTTTTATGATCCAAAACCTGTTATTGCAACGTTCCTAGAGAGAAAAGTAGAACACTTCCAGATAAAGAAACCTATGAGAAGCATGAGTTTGCTAAAAAAATGCTTTGCTAAAGACAGTTACTTGTAAAATAACTTAACGAATATAATTATTATTGTAGGATTTTGCGAGTATTATAAATAATTAAATAAAGTTTTAAAATTGTAAAACATGAACAAAATCGTTTTCTCAACCTGCTTAATTCTACTATTTGCATAAGACAGTCCCAGACTTGTATAAAACCAAAAATTTTCTGTGCATATAAATATTCGGTCAAAAACTTTCTGCAAATTAATTTAACGTTTAATAAAATAACGTGTTTTATTATTTTGACGATATGAATTAAAAACAGTAGTTTAAAAATAATTACCATTTAAATTAAAAATTAATTAATATTAATTAAAGAATAACTATTTTGGTTAAAAAATAATAAACCTAAAAGTCCATGGTAAGAAGGGTGAATTCTTATCAATTATTTTGTCATTGCTTTTAGAAACAGCCCAATCCTTAATATTATGACCTCTTGGCACAAAATGCCAGTCACTCTGTTCACAGAAATAATGTGACATTGCTTCTGAAACAACTGAATCACATTTTGTAGGGAGAGATCCTTTCATAAGTATTGTCATTAAAGAGACCGATGAGTTTTTTCCGCGATCCTTTAACGAAATTCGTGCTTTTTCCGCGGCGTTTTGACGAAATTCGCGTTTTTTCGCGATATTTTGACGAAATTCAAACTTTTTCCGGCTATGCTTTTCGAAATACGTTTTTTTTACTGCGCTCCTTTGGCGAAATTTGCGTTTTTGCGATCTTTTGACGAAATTCGCGCTTTTTCCGCTGCCCTTTAACGGAATTCGTGTTGTTTTTCGCGATCCTTTCAGGGATTAGTTTTCTTCCGCGGTACTTTAAAGAAATTTGCGTTTTTTTTGCGATCCTTTTACAAAATTCGGCCTTTTTCCGCAACGCTTTTACGAAATTTGTTTTTTTCCCGCACTCCTTTCACAAAATTTCAGTTTTTTCTGCGATTCTTTGACGAAAATATCTTTTTTTTTACGTTTCCTTGAAGAAATTAGCGTTTTGTCCGCGGTCCTTTTACGAAATTTGCGTATTTTTCGCGATGCTTTGACGAAATTGGTGATTTTTTTCTGCGAATGATTGACGAAATTGGTCTTTTATCGTCGACCATTTGTTGAAATTCGCAATATTTTTCAATGATATTTTTTTATGTCTGAATTTCGGAAATCGGAACAAAATTACCCCTGGCAAACAATAAATAAATCATACATAAAATTATGCTATTCTTTAACGAAATTATCTCTTTTGCGATCCTTTGATGAAATTCGCGTTTTCTCCGCGGTCCTTTGACGAAATTACCTTTTTTTCGCGATGTTTTGACGAAATTGGTTTTTCTTTCGACGACCATTTGTTGAAATTCGCAATATTTTTCAGTGATTTTTTTTGTGTCTGAATTTTCGGACTAATGGCCGATTTTTTTAAATGTTTGGAACCAAATACCTTAAATTTTTGGAACAGATTCACACCTGCCAAACAATAAATAAATCGTACATAAAATTGGGGAATATTTTTAATTTTTCGATATTTAAAAAAAAGTTACAAGAACAAAAATAACGTTTTTCCTTTCTAAAAATGTCCGCAAAGTTCCGAATTTTGCGAAAAATTTTCCGCGCACGGCATGCGTCTATATTATACAACTTTGGACATTCCTGTGTATAAAAATTCTAAACCATTGCAACTGTTATTGTAGCATTTCGGAAATATTTTATTGATGCAGTTTGATTTTTTAAAACATAAAGAGTAAAATCTGATTCCTTGTTTAGTTCCAGTCTTTGCAAAATATAGTTGTAAAAGTCAAAATATGTTTAATCACTACAATTATTATTCATTTTACATTTTGGAAACATGTTATAAAATTTAACATATTAATTTTATATTATTTTTAAATTTAATGATTTTCATCCATCAAGAGGAAAGTATGTTTTCTTGTTTAGTTGAACTTTGGGTCTAAAACTATAGATAAGGTACTATTTCACGAACTATTTAACGATGCAAGTCAAATTTATTTTTGAACTTGGCGCTTTTTTTTTTTTTTTTTTTACCGAAAACTTTTTGTTGGGATATCACTACTTTTTGTATGTTTTTTCAAGTTTGTTATTCTAAACTATATTAATATGAAAAAACTTAAATTTCGGTACTTTTATGTTAGCCGGGAGCAAATCTCCACATTAGCCTTTTGTTTTTTCGCCAATAGCAGTTTTCATTTTTCACATGTGTAAATTAGAAACAATGCTTTGATTTTCAAATAAAATATTTTGGTTTATGTTATTATTTCTTATTTATTTATTTATTTATTTCTATGTTAAATATTCTATTAAATAAAATGAGGGGAATGCATCTATTTTAAATGAGATGACTGAAAAGTATATATCTTTAAATGAAATGAATGCAATATGAACAATGGAGTTGGGAAAAGTATTGGCGATTTGCCACTTGCGCCCGGCTAACATAAAAATACCTAAATTTATTTTATTGAGCTTTACAAATTTATACTTTATTTATTTTTATATTTAAGTACTAGCCGCCTCTAGCAAGCAGTATTTACCGTATTACTTCCATGTTAAACGTTGCATCATGTTACTGTGATTCATAATTTAATTTACTTGCCCATTCTTTCGCCAATTCGGAAGCTTTTGATAGAGAAATCAAGAACTCTTTACGATCATGGAAGCACATCATATATTTTGTGTTGTTATGCATTTCATATTTCGTGACAAATATCTCTTAACTCACTTATGCATGCTTCCTTATCAGTTACGATTTGTTCTCTAATGCGGAAATTTTTAATCCTATTAAGTAATCTTTTCTAATTGGGCTCACTGCCAATTGTTGTATTTTAACTGATACGACTGGGTACAAGTGGAATGTTTCTTATGAAATCCTTTGACAATATCTGTATTTGCATTAAACCATATTGATGCTAATATCTTTTTGTTTCACGCTAACCTTTTCAATAGACTCGATTACGGAGGAATAGAAGGACTACCGGCTGACTGCCATGATCCATTTGAAAATCTATCATTCTTCTCATCTGATCGTGTTGAAGAATTAGTCAGTGTGCCATGGTTTTAAGATTTTAGCTAATTTTACTCGAAACCCGAAAACTAAAATGCGAGGAACCGGATTATAGAAGATTCATTCTAACGTACATATTGATTAACAGGTTACATATTATAGAATTATAATAATCATAAGGAGAACTGGCAGTTTCAATGCTTTAATAGTTTCCGTAAATTCTCTTTATATAATACAGAAGTTTTAGCGGTGTAAAGGTTAACAACATAGTCACAGTAAGTATAATAACAGTACAATATAATAACAATAGCAGAGGTTTTGGGCAGTGACGAAACTATTAGCACTTTGGAAATATTAGTACGTTATATCATTTAACTATTCAGATGATATGCAGAAAAATAAAAATAGATGGCTCGCATTAATAATTAACTCATTGAAAAATAGCCACTAGCGTCAAATATTCGCCAAGCTTGGCGACATTTAGCAAAGTTTCGCCAAATTTGGTAATATATCATGTCAATTCTCAAATTTGGCGACAAAAAAATGTTTTGTTTATTCTGACGTCATAATGATGCATATGTATTATGTATTATACACATACCTATAATATGTATGATGCAAACGTATTACGTATTATATGCATATGTATAATATGTATGATGCATAAGTTCATTAACATCACTAAAACGCATTTAAAGGAATAGTGTTTCATAAATAGTAGGGATAGTTGCCAGATTGACCAGAGTGCTATTGAGATTAGAATACCGGCATTTATAATAGACGTCTGTACACACCATCACCTCATCGAGTGTACAGCTGACATTTTAGGATTAGTTAAAACTAGATTAGCATATTTAAATGCAACTGGTCTGTTAAGTCATATCTTGGTAGAAACCACCTGAAGACCTAATTTTAGTGGTTAACTAATAGGTTTACTATTGTATTTTCCTGCATCCAAAAGTTTGGAAACGTGGAGGAAAACACAATGGAAAATCCACCAATTAACCCGTAAAATCGGGTCTGTAGGTGGTTTCCACAAATATATGACTTGGCAGACCAGTTACATTTCAATACGCTAATCGATATTTAACTAAACCTAAAATTTCAGCCGTCGACTCGATGAGGTGATGATCTGTGCAGACGCCTCCCGGTCTTTAATAAAATTTGTTTTAAGGAAGTAAAAGATAGAAAGATGGACAGATAAACTGAAAGATTTGCCTTATTAAGATTTTTGTAAAAGCAAATAAAAATTCATTCAGCTTGAAATCATGTAACACCTTTATAACTCAGGCTAATTTTCTGTAATCGGGTTTTGGCGACCAACATATCTTATCTATAACTATAATCTTTCTTTTACAGATTTAAAATTAACAATAAATTAACAGTAAGTAGGCTAATAATACAATATAATAACATTAGCAGCGGACTTCGGGCGCCGCATCTGTCGCACATCGTTAAAGATAGTTTATTAGTTACACATTTCATTTAATTAAAAGGAGATTTTTAAACTTTCATATGGAATTAGGATATTTTTCCACTATAGGGACCTTGGCATTTTTAAAAAATCTTGGCGCAATTCGGACTTCAGAAACTGAGATATGTTGCCAAATGATATAAACAACTACGAAAACAAACCTGATGAACTTTTGTTATTTATATGTATTTATATACATATAAACATTTTATTTATACATGTATAAATATTATTTTTTATATACAGATTATTTATGTTGGTATATAAAAATAAATAAACGGGTTCCTTACATTAAATAAATTGTATACATATGGAAAAACTTGCTTGTGTATATGACACAGTAAATAGGTTGCCAGAAAATACGTTATTATCAAATTTCTTTTCTCGTCAAGGTTACTTTCTGTATTTCGCCAAGGCTACTATATCGGAAACGTACCGAATTGCGGTTATATTTTGTTAAATGTTTTATTGTTTTAATATCGTAAATATATCATAACCTATACTGATTAAAATTTTTAGGTATATTCATTTTTTCTATTTACCAAACATCTTTGGAAAAGCATATATATAAAATGTTATTCTGCTTGAAATCACGTGACCGCCTTCAAAGCTGTGTAATCGAGTTTTGGCGACCAACATTGGCACAATTGAATGCGTAGGAACTGTTTACGGCCAAATGAACACCCTCTGTATGAAGGGTTTAGAGGCGGAAATTCTGTGTTTTCAGATTTTTCTGGTTAATTGTGCTACAAACCCGACTTACTTGTAAAATTTCATGATTCTACGACTTTTAGAAGTACGTTAGTTATTTGATGATGCGAAGTGAGTCAGTGACAAAAAAGCGCTTTTTCGGAATTTAATATTTCGAAAACTACTAAATATAGAAATATGAAATCGTGGAACCTTAGTTCAGTTTGACCATACGAACATGTGTATAAAAAAAAAAAAAAATTCTATATCTCTCCCTAAAACGACGTTATGAGGGGGTGAAAAATATGCCGAAATGGTTCAGGAAAAGGTAGCTTACGGCTTGTGCGAACTTGGCGGACGCACTGCCGTGCTCCCAGAAAAGAAAGTATGTAGTATTTCTTTGTGAAAATACTTTACAATTATACACATATTAATTGGTTAAAATTTGTTGTACAAATTATTAGCAATTATCGATATAGGCAATCCTATATTCAAATCCAGTCGCAATTATCAGCATTTCATTGTACAAATAAACAGAATACTTTAATGTTTAAATTACATTTTTATGCAATATTATTAATATACATTACAGGGCTTGAATGGCAGATACAGGGCTTGAATTTCGAAGCGGGATGGCAGGATTTGTGCCCTATTTATTATGCCCTATTGTGAGTGGGCGGCTCCTTTTTCCAAAAAATCATTTTCCGAAAATGTTTCTTTGTAAAACGACGAGCAAGTCTTAGCACCGACTGACAAATTTCGTGATATTTTCTACTATCGATGGGCAGATTTCACAGTTTCTCCTTACGACAGATTGACAAAATTCATGGTTGTTTTTCTGCATCTGACTGAAAAATTTTACGATTTTTCTCCACGACTGACTGACGAATTTCACAATTTTTTCTAGAGACCGATCGATGAATTTCATGATTTTTTTTTCCTCGAGATCAATTGATAAATATAGCAATTTTATTGTGTGACCGATTGGCAAATTTCCCTGTTTGTTCTTGCGACATACTGGTGAAAGTAATGATTGTTTTTTTACGTCCGATTGAAAATTTTTGCGTTTGTTCTCTGTGACCGGCTGAAAAATTTCACGATATTTGCTCATGACAGATCGATTGACGAATTTTGTGATATTTTCCCGCTGCCGATTTCCCCTGCACTTCAGTTTTCTTCTTGCGACCGGTTGACAAATTTTTTTATTTATTTTCACCATGATTGACGAAATCGGCGATATTTTTTGTTAATGACAGATTTATGTATTTTGCGATGTTTTTTTTTTCCCTTATGCCCAAAATAGCAAATAACTAAAAGGGCAGTAATGGCCACCGGAGACCAATCCCTACCAAATTGGCCAATAGTCAGCACTCTACAAAATGAGTTACACTTGTGGTGCACATTAAGAAAAAAAAATTGGTTGAACTTAAAAAAACATGTTTAGAAATAACAAACTAGTTGATTCTTGCAATTCACAGATTAGGACATGACTTTTTGAAATCAACCTTTTATCGTGTAATAGAAAAAATCAATGACTATTTCCTTTTCAAACTTTGGATATGGATTTAAAATTCCAATGCTATATCCTATTTCCTATTAATAGAACATAAGTTCAATTAACAAAAATACCAGGGACTACAGTTTTGACTATAATTCCATTAAGGATATAACAGAGCATAAAATAACATTTAAAGTAGGCGACACTAGTGTCGCCTAGTACCACGATATTGTCGCCCAGTGACAGGGCATGGTGCCGGCAACCTTTTTTTTAAACAGGTGAATAACATAAGCTTACTCTTTGACTCAGGAGAGGATAAGAATGGCAACAGATGTCATAGCAGTAAAAGAAAACACCGTATCATAGTTGCAAAATGCTGTTTGTTTTGCTATCCAAGTAGATGGTTCTGATAAGAAATATGGAGTTTATAACAAATTTGTTAGAGCACGATTTTTTCAAAAGAACAGGACATAGAACAATGTAACTGACTAGGAGAATGTAAATTCAGAAAGCGAGGAGCAGAACGCATCGTGGATTTTGTCAAGGTTGCATTTGATAACTTGTGCACTGAGAATATCGCAAAAAATAATTGGGTAAAGGAAAATACAGCCAAAAACAGCTGTCTCTGTGTTCTTATGAAATAGAACTTGGGTAAAGACTAACTTTGCATTTGATGCTTTGCTCAGGTCTGACTTAACTGTGTCGGAGTTGGAATCATCAAGCAACATTTTGTCAAGTTTCTGCTCTACGCATTAAAGTGCTTGAAGAAATAGCTGGAACATAAAATCAAAGTGCCTTTTGTTTCTCTGCATATTTTGAAGTCCAGTTCGCGAAACACTTAAAAAACTTGACAAAAGCAGTACGGCACAAATTTTCTCTCATGCAAAAACATTGAGAAAACATTGTGAACCATCAATCCTACTCATCAAAAACTGAACAAACTTTCTGCTCGCGGGTTTATTGGATTATAAATAGATTTTTAAAAAGTGAACAACATCTGGCTTGCCTAATGCTAGATGTTTCGATACACTTTGAAAACCTTGAGACGGATAGTCAAAGGTCTTTCATTACTACACTGCCTGATAAAAAATTGATATAGAATTTGTCAAAGAAAACTTTTTACAAATTCTTTGACGCTTATCAAAAATGGGTAAGTCCTGAGGGATACGAAGAACAGTTGGTGGAAATGAATGAAGGCACTTAGGAATCTGAAAGTGATTAGTAAATTGAAGAAAATCCTCAGAGATGTAAAAACAATTTTTTAGTTTCTACCAAGAGATGCTGGTCTGCAGTGAGAAAAGAAACTATATTGAGTTGTAAAGAATTTGTTTCTCAAAGATAGGAAGAGGATAAAGTGAGCATATCCTACAGGATAAGATGCTTTGTTAAATGTACGAAGACCAACAGAGGTTGCTAGTGCAGCCCACCTTTATGTTGAGAAATTTTTTGGTAAAGACGAAGTCGCCTATTTAAATGATGATGTGATTGCTTTGTGCGCAGCTGAAAATCTGCGTCTTTCTCATCGACAACAAGACTATTTCTACTTTAAGGCGTCTCCACGTCACTCTGACAATCGGAACTAGTATAAAGAGAAGCCTTAAATTCAAGGATGTTCATTGCTTTTAATGGAATTGGAACAACTTTTTATGATCCAAAACCTGTTATTGCAACGTTCCTAGAGAGAAAAGTAGAACACTTCCAGATAAAGAAACCTATGAGAAGCATGAGTTTGCTAAAAAAATGCTTTGCTAAAGACAGTTACTTGTAAAATAACTTAACGAATATAATTATTATTGTAGGATTTTGCGAGTATTATAAATAATTAAATAAAGTTTTAAAATTGTAAAACATGAACAAAATCGTTTTCTCAACCTGCTTAATTCTACTATTTGCATAAGACAGTCCCAGACTTGTATAAAACCAAAAATTTTCTGTGCATATAAATATTCGGTCAAAAACTTTCTGCAAATTAATTTAACGTTTAATAAAATAACGTGTTTTATTATTTTGACGATATGAATTAAAAACAGTAGTTTAAAAATAATTACCATTTAAATTAAAAATTAATTAATATTAATTAAAGAATAACTATTTTGGTTAAAAAATAATAAACCTAAAAGTCCATGGTAAGAAGGGTGAATTCTTATCAATTATTTTGTCATTGCTTTTAGAAACAGCCCAATCCTTAATATTATGACCTCTTGGCACAAAATGCCAGTCACTCTGTTCACAGAAATAATGTGACATTGCTTCTGAAACAACTGAATCACATTTTGTAGGGAGAGATCCTTTCATAAGTATTGTCATTAAAGAGACCGATGAGTTTTTTCCGCGATCCTTTAACGAAATTCGTGCTTTTTCCGCGGCGTTTTGACGAAATTCGCGTTTTTTCGCGATATTTTGACGAAATTCAAACTTTTTCCGGCTATGCTTTTCGAAATACGTTTTTTTTACTGCGCTCCTTTGGCGAAATTTGCGTTTTTGCGATCTTTTGACGAAATTCGCGCTTTTTCCGCTGCCCTTTAACGGAATTCGTGTTGTTTTTCGCGATCCTTTCAGGGATTAGTTTTCTTCCGCGGTACTTTAAAGAAATTTGCGTTTTTTTTGCGATCCTTTTACAAAATTCGGCCTTTTTCCGCAACGCTTTTACGAAATTTGTTTTTTTCCCGCACTCCTTTCACAAAATTTCAGTTTTTTCTGCGATTCTTTGACGAAAATATCTTTTTTTTTACGTTTCCTTGAAGAAATTAGCGTTTTGTCCGCGGTCCTTTTACGAAATTTGCGTATTTTTCGCGATGCTTTGACGAAATTGGTGATTTTTTTCTGCGAATGATTGACGAAATTGGTCTTTTATCGTCGACCATTTGTTGAAATTCGCAATATTTTTCAATGATATTTTTTTATGTCTGAATTTCGGAAATCGGAACAAAATTACCCCTGGCAAACAATAAATAAATCATACATAAAATTATGCTATTCTTTAACGAAATTATCTTTTTTGCGATCCTTTGATGAAATTCGCGTTTTCTCCGCGGTCCTTTGACGAAATTACCTTTTTTTCGCGATGTTTTGACGAAATTGGTTTTTCTTTCGACGACCATTTGTTGAAATTCGCAATATTTTTCAGTGATTTTTTTTGTGTCTGAATTTTCGGACTAATGGCCGATTTTTTTAAATGTTTGGAACCAAATACCTTAAATTTTTGGAACAGATTCACACCTGCCAAACAATAAATAAATCGTACATAAAATTGGGGAATATTTTTAATTTTTCGATATTTAAAAAAAAGTTACAAGAACAAAAATAACGTTTTTCCTTTCTAAAAATGTCCGCAAAGTTCCGAATTTTGCGAAAAATTTTCCGCGCACGGCATGCGTCTATATTATACAACTTTGGACATTCCTGTGTATAAAAATTCTAAACCATTGCAACTGTTATTGTAGCATTTCGGAAATATTTTATTGATGCAGTTTGATTTTTTAAAACATAAAGAGTAAAATCTGATTCCTTGTTTAGTTCCAGTCTTTGCAAAATATAGTTGTAAAAGTCAAAATATGTTTAATCACTACAATTATTATTCATTTTACATTTTGGAAACATGTTATAAAATTTAACATATTAATTTTATATTATTTTTAAATTTAATGATTTTCATCCATCAAGAGGAAAGTATGTTTTCTTGTTTAGTTGAACTTTGGGTCTAAAACTATAGATAAGGTACTATTTCACGAACTATTTAACGATGCAAGTCAAATTTATTTTTGAACTTGGCGCTTTTTTTTTTTTTTTTTTTACCGAAAACTTTTTGTTGGGATATCACTACTTTTTGTATGTTTTTTCAAGTTTGTTATTCTAAACTATATTAATATGAAAAAACTTAAATTTCGGTACTTTTATGTTAGCCGGGAGCAAATCTCCACATTAGCCTTTTGTTTTTTCGCCAATAGCAGTTTTCATTTTTCACATGTGTAAATTAGAAACAATGCTTTGATTTTCAAATAAAATATTTTGGTTTATGTTATTATTTCTTATTTATTTATTTATTTATTTCTATGTTAAATATTCTATTAAATAAAATGAGGGGAATGCATCTATTTTAAATGAGATGACTGAAAAGTATATATCTTTAAATGAAATGAATGCAATATGAACAATGGAGTTGGGAAAAGTATTGGCGATTTGCCACTTGCGCCCGGCTAACATAA
Organism: Maratus speciosus; assembly: GCA_963932465.1. Lineage (NCBI taxonomy): Eukaryota > Metazoa > Arthropoda > Arachnida > Araneae > Salticidae > Maratus > Maratus speciosus. The sequence goes on along the minus strand of CAWVRF010001006.1, from coordinate 24,809 downwards.
AAATACCTAAATTTATTTTATTGAGCTTTACAAATTTATACTTTATTTATTTTTATATTTAAGTACTAGCCGCCTCTAGCAAGCAGTATTTACCGTATTACTTCCATGTTAAACGTTGCATCATGTTACTGTGATTCATAATTTAATTTACTTGCCCATTCTTTCGCCAATTCGGAAGCTTTTGATAGAGAAATCAAGAACTCTTTACGATCATGGAAGCACATCATATATTTTGTGTTGTTATGCATTTCATATTTCGTGACAAATATCTCTTAACTCACTTATGCATGCTTCCTTATCAGTTACGATTTGTTCTCTAATGCGGAAATTTTTAATCCTATTAAGTAATCTTTTCTAATTGGGCTCACTGCCAATTGTTGTATTTTAACTGATACGACTGGGTACAAGTGGAATGTTTCTTATGAAATCCTTTGACAATATCTGTATTTGCATTAAACCATATTGATGCTAATATCTTTTTGTTTCACGCTAACCTTTTCAATAGACTCGATTACGGAGGAATAGAAGGACTACCGGCTGACTGCCATGATCCATTTGAAAATCTATCATTCTTCTCATCTGATCGTGTTGAAGAATTAGTCAGTGTGCCATGGTTTTAAGATTTTAGCTAATTTTACTCGAAACCCGAAAACTAAAATGCGAGGAACCGGATTATAGAAGATTCATTCTAACGTACATATTGATTAACAGGTTACATATTATAGAATTATAATAATCATAAGGAGAACTGGCAGTTTCAATGCTTTAATAGTTTCCGTAAATTCTCTTTATATAATACAGAAGTTTTAGCGGTGTAAAGGTTAACAACATAGTCACAGTAAGTATAATAACAGTACAATATAATAACAATAGCAGAGGTTTTGGGCAGTGACGAAACTATTAGCACTTTGGAAATATTAGTACGTTATATCATTTAACTATTCAGATGATATGCAGAAAAATAAAAATAGATGGCTCGCATTAATAATTAACTCATTGAAAAATAGCCACTAGCGTCAAATATTCGCCAAGCTTGGCGACATTTAGCAAAGTTTCGCCAAATTTGGTAATATATCATGTCAATTCTCAAATTTGGCGACAAAAAAATGTTTTGTTTATTCTGACGTCATAATGATGCATATGTATTATGTATTATACACATACCTATAATATGTATGATGCAAACGTATTACGTATTATATGCATATGTATAATATGTATGATGCATAAGTTCATTAACATCACTAAAACGCATTTAAAGGAATAGTGTTTCATAAATAGTAGGGATAGTTGCCAGATTGACCAGAGTGCTATTGAGATTAGAATACCGGCATTTATAATAGACGTCTGTACACACCATCACCTCATCGAGTGTACAGCTGACATTTTAGGATTAGTTAAAACTAGATTAGCATATTTAAATGCAACTGGTCTGTTAAGTCATATCTTGGTAGAAACCACCTGAAGACCTAATTTTAGTGGTTAACTAATAGGTTTACTATTGTATTTTCCTGCATCCAAAAGTTTGGAAACGTGGAGGAAAACACAATGGAAAATCCACCAATTAACCCGTAAAATCGGGTCTGTAGGTGGTTTCCACAAATATATGACTTGGCAGACCAGTTACATTTCAATACGCTAATCGATATTTAACTAAACCTAAAATTTCAGCCGTCGACTCGATGAGGTGATGATCTGTGCAGACGCCTCCCGGTCTTTAATAAAATTTGTTTTAAGGAAGTAAAAGATAGAAAGATGGACAGATAAACTGAAAGATTTGCCTTATTAAGATTTTTGTAAAAGCAAATAAAAATTCATTCAGCTTGAAATCATGTAACACCTTTATAACTCAGGCTAATTTTCTGTAATCGGGTTTTGGCGACCAACATATCTTATCTATAACTATAATCTTTCTTTTACAGATTTAAAATTAACAATAAATTAACAGTAAGTAGGCTAATAATACAATATAATAACATTAGCAGCGGACTTCGGGCGCCGCATCTGTCGCACATCGTTAAAGATAGTTTATTAGTTACACATTTCATTTAATTAAAAGGAGATTTTTAAACTTTCATATGGAATTAGGATATTTTTCCACTATAGGGACCTTGGCATTTTTAAAAAATCTTGGCGCAATTCGGACTTCAGAAACTGAGATATGTTGCCAAATGATATAAACAACTACGAAAACAAACCTGATGAACTTTTGTTATTTATATGTATTTATATACATATAAACATTTTATTTATACATGTATAAATATTATTTTTTATATACAGATTATTTATGTTGGTATATAAAAATAAATAAACGGGTTCCTTACATTAAATAAATTGTATACATATGGAAAAACTTGCTTGTGTATATGACACAGTAAATAGGTTGCCAGAAAATACGTTATTATCAAATTTCTTTTCTCGTCAAGGTTACTTTCTGTATTTCGCCAAGGCTACTATATCGGAAACGTACCGAATTGCGGTTATATTTTGTTAAATGTTTTATTGTTTTAATATCGTAAATATATCATAACCTATACTGATTAAAATTTTTAGGTATATTCATTTTTTCTATTTACCAAACATCTTTGGAAAAGCATATATATAAAATGTTATTCTGCTTGAAATCACGTGACCGCCTTCAAAGCTGTGTAATCGAGTTTTGGCGACCAACATTGGCACAATTGAATGCGTAGGAACTGTTTACGGCCAAATGAACACCCTCTGTATGAAGGGTTTAGAGGCGGAAATTCTGTGTTTTCAGATTTTTCTGGTTAATTGTGCTACAAACCCGACTTACTTGTGAAATTTCATGATTCTACGACTTTTAGAAGTACGTTAGTTATTTGATGATGCGAAGTGAGTCAGTGACAAAAAAGCGCTTTTTCGGAATTTAATATTTCGAAAACTACTAAATATAGAAATATGAAATCGTGGAACCTTAGTTCAGTTTGACCATACGAACATGTGTATAAAAAAAAAAAAAAAATTCTATATCTCTCCCTAAAACGACGTTATGAGGGGGTGAAAAATATGCCGAAATGGTTCAGGAAAAGGTAGCTTACGGCTTGTGCGAACTTGGCGGACGCACTGCCGTGCTCCCAGAAAAGAAAGTATGTAGTATTTCTTTGTGAAAATACTTTACAATTATACACATATTAATTGGTTAAAATTTGTTGTACAAATTATTAGCAATTATCGATATAGGCAATCCTATATTCAAATCCAGTCGCAATTATCAGCATTTCATTGTACAAATAAACAGAATACTTTAATGTTTAAATTACATTTTTATGCAATATTATTAATATACATTACAGGGCTTGAATGGCAGATACAGGGCTTGAATTTCGAAGCGGGATGGCAGGATTTGTGCCCTATTTATTATGCCCTATTGTGAGTGGGCGGCTCCTTTTTCCAAAAAATCATTTTCCGAAAATGTTTCTTTGTAAAACGACGAGCAAGTCTTAGCACCGACTGACAAATTTCGTGATATTTTCTACTATCGATGGGCAGATTTCACAGTTTCTCCTTACGACAGATTGACAAAATTCATGGTTGTTTTTCTGCATCTGACTGAAAAATTTTACGATTTTTCTCCACGACTGACTGACGAATTTCACAATTTTTTCTAGAGACCGATCGATGAATTTCATGATTTTTTTTTCCTCGAGATCAATTGATAAATATAGCAATTTTATTGTGTGACCGATTGGCAAATTTCCCTGTTTGTTCTTGCGACATACTGGTGAAAGTAATGATTGTTTTTTTACGTCCGATTGAAAATTTTTGCGTTTGTTCTCTGTGACCGGCTGAAAAATTTCACGATATTTGCTCATGACAGATCGATTGACGAATTTTGTGATATTTTCCCGCTGCCGATTTCCCCTGCACTTCAGTTTTCTTCTTGCGACCGGTTGACAAATTTTTTTATTTATTTTCACCATGATTGACGAAATCGGCGATATTTTTTGTTAATGACAGATTTATGTATTTTGCGATGTTTTTTTTTTCCCTTATGCCCAAAATAGCAAATAACTAAAAGGGCAGTAATGGCCACCGGAGACCAATCCCTACCAAATTGGCCAATAGTCAGCACTCTACAAAATGAGTTACACTTGTGGTGCACATTAAGAAAAAAAAATTGGTTGAACTTAAAAAAACATGTTTAGAAATAACAAACTAGTTGATTCTTGCAATTCACAGATTAGGACATGACTTTTTGAAATCAACCTTTTATCGTGTAATAGAAAAAATCAATGACTATTTCCTTTTCAAACTTTGGATATGGATTTAAAATTCCAATGCTATATCCTATTTCCTATTAATAGAACATAAGTTCAATTAACAAAAATACCAGGGACTACAGTTTTGACTATAATTCCATTAAGGATATAACAGAGCATAAAATAACATTTAAAGTAGGCGACACTAGTGTCGCCTAGTACCACGATATTGTCGCCCAGTGACAGGGCATGGTGCCGGCAACCTTTTTTTTAAACAGGTGAATAACATAAGCTTACTCTTTGACTCAGGAGAGGATAAGAATGGCAACAGATGTCATAGCAGTAAAAGAAAACACCGTATCATAGTTGCAAAATGCTGTTTGTTTTGCTATCCAAGTAGATGGTTCTGATAAGAAATATGGAGTTTATAACAAATTTGTTAGAGCACGATTTTTTCAAAAGAACAGGACATAGAACAATGTAACTGACTAGGAGAATGTAAATTCAGAAAGCGAGGAGCAGAACGCATCGTGGATTTTGTCAAGGTTGCATTTGATAACTTGTGCACTGAGAATATCGCAAAAAATAATTGGGTAAAGGAAAATACAGCCAAAAACAGCTGTCTCTGTGTTCTTATGAAATAGAACTTGGGTAAAGACTAACTTTGCATTTGATGCTTTGCTCAGGTCTGACTTAACTGTGTCGGAGTTGGAATCATCAAGCAACATTTTGTCAAGTTTCTGCTCTACGCATTAAAGTGCTTGAAGAAATAGCTGGAACATAAAATCAAAGTGCCTTTTGTTTCTCTGCATATTTTGAAGTCCAGTTCGCGAAACACTTAAAAAACTTGACAAAAGCAGTACGGCACAAATTTTCTCTCATGCAAAAACATTGAGAAAACATTGTGAACCATCAATCCTACTCATCAAAAACTGAACAAACTTTCTGCTCGCGGGTTTATTGGATTATAAATAGATTTTTAAAAAGTGAACAACATCTGGCTTGCCTAATGCTAGATGTTTCGATACACTTTGAAAACCTTGAGACGGATAGTCAAAGGTCTTTCATTACTACACTGCCTGATAAAAAATTGATATAGAATTTGTCAAAGAAAACTTTTTACAAATTCTTTGACGCTTATCAAAAATGGGTAAGTCCTGAGGGATACGAAGAACAGTTGGTGGAAATGAATGAAGGCACTTAGGAATCTGAAAGTGATTAGTAAATTGAAGAAAATCCTCAGAGATGTAAAAACAATTTTTTAGTTTCTACCAAGAGATGCTGGTCTGCAGTGAGAAAAGAAACTATATTGAGTTGTAAAGAATTTGTTTCTCAAAGATAGGAAGAGGATAAAGTGAGCATATCCTACAGGATAAGATGCTTTGTTAAATGTACGAAGACCAACAGAGGTTGCTAGTGCAGCCCACCTTTATGTTGAGAAATTTTTTGGTAAAGACGAAGTCGCCTATTTAAATGATGATGTGATTGCTTTGTGCGCAGCTGAAAATCTGCGTCTTTCTCATCGACAACAAGACTATTTCTACTTTAAGGCGTCTCCACGTCACTCTGACAATCGGAACTAGTATAAAGAGAAGCCTTAAATTCAAGGATGTTCATTGCTTTTAATGGAATTGGAACAACTTTTTATGATCCAAAACCTGTTATTGCAACGTTCCTAGAGAGAAAAGTAGAACACTTCCAGATAAAGAAACCTATGAGAAGCATGAGTTTGCTAAAAAAATGCTTTGCTAAAGACAGTTACTTGTAAAATAACTTAACGAATATAATTATTATTGTAGGATTTTGCGAGTATTATAAATAATTAAATAAAGTTTTAAAATTGTAAAACATGAACAAAATCGTTTTCTCAACCTGCTTAATTCTACTATTTGCATAAGACAGTCCCAGACTTGTATAAAACCAAAAATTTTCTGTGCATATAAATATTCGGTCAAAAACTTTCTGCAAATTAATTTAACGTTTAATAAAATAACGTGTTTTATTATTTTGACGATATGAATTAAAAACAGTAGTTTAAAAATAATTACCATTTAAATTAAAAATTAATTAATATTAATTAAAGAATAACTATTTTGGTTAAAAAATAATAAACCTAAAAGTCCATGGTAAGAAGGGTGAATTCTTATCAATTATTTTGTCATTGCTTTTAGAAACAGCCCAATCCTTAATATTATGACCTCTTGGCACAAAATGCCAGTCACTCTGTTCACAGAAATAATGTGACATTGCTTCTGAAACAACTGAATCACATTTTGTAGGGAGAGATCCTTTCATAAGTATTGTCATTAAAGAGACCGATGAGTTTTTTCCGCGATCCTTTAACGAAATTCGTGCTTTTTCCGCGGCGTTTTGACGAAATTCGCGTTTTTTCGCGATATTTTGACGAAATTCAAACTTTTTCCGGCTATGCTTTTCGAAATACGTTTTTTTTACTGCGCTCCTTTGGCGAAATTTGCGTTTTTGCGATCTTTTGACGAAATTCGCGCTTTTTCCGCTGCCCTTTAACGGAATTCGTGTTGTTTTTCGCGATCCTTTCAGGGATTAGTTTTCTTCCGCGGTACTTTAAAGAAATTTGCGTTTTTTTTGCGATCCTTTTACAAAATTCGGCCTTTTTCCGCAACGCTTTTACGAAATTTGTTTTTTTCCCGCACTCCTTTCACAAAATTTCAGTTTTTTCTGCGATTCTTTGACGAAAATATCTTTTTTTTTACGTTTCCTTGAAGAAATTAGCGTTTTGTCCGCGGTCCTTTTACGAAATTTGCGTATTTTTCGCGATGCTTTGACGAAATTGGTGATTTTTTTCTGCGAATGATTGACGAAATTGGTCTTTTATCGTCGACCATTTGTTGAAATTCGCAATATTTTTCAATGATATTTTTTTATGTCTGAATTTCGGAAATCGGAACAAAATTACCCCTGGCAAACAATAAATAAATCATACATAAAATTATGCTATTCTTTAACGAAATTATCTTTTTTGCGATCCTTTGATGAAATTCGCGTTTTCTCCGCGGTCCTTTGACGAAATTACCTTTTTTTCGCGATGTTTTGACGAAATTGGTTTTTCTTTCGACGACCATTTGTTGAAATTCGCAATATTTTTCAGTGATTTTTTTTGTGTCTGAATTTTCGGACTAATGGCCGATTTTTTTAAATGTTTGGAACCAAATACCTTAAATTTTTGGAACAGATTCACACCTGCCAAACAATAAATAAATCGTACATAAAATTGGGGAATATTTTTAATTTTTCGATATTTAAAAAAAAGTTACAAGAACAAAAATAACGTTTTTCCTTTCTAAAAATGTCCGCAAAGTTCCGAATTTTGCGAAAAATTTTCCGCGCACGGCATGCGTCTATATTATACAACTTTGGACATTCCTGTGTATAAAAATTCTAAACCATTGCAACTGTTATTGTAGCATTTCGGAAATATTTTATTGATGCAGTTTGATTTTTTAAAACATAAAGAGTAAAATCTGATTCCTTGTTTAGTTCCAGTCTTTGCAAAATATAGTTGTAAAAGTCAAAATATGTTTAATCACTACAATTATTATTCATTTTACATTTTGGAAACATGTTATAAAATTTAACATATTAATTTTATATTATTTTTAAATTTAATGATTTTCATCCATCAAGAGGAAAGTATGTTTTCTTGTTTAGTTGAACTTTGGGTCTAAAACTATAGATAAGGTACTATTTCACGAACTATTTAACGATGCAAGTCAAATTTATTTTTGAACTTGGCGCTTTTTTTTTTTTTTTTTTTACCGAAAACTTTTTGTTGGGATATCACTACTTTTTGTATGTTTTTTCAAGTTTGTTATTCTAAACTATATTAATATGAAAAAACTTAAATTTCGGTACTTTTATGTTAGCCGGGAGCAAATCTCCACATTAGCCTTTTGTTTTTTCGCCAATAGCAGTTTTCATTTTTCACATGTGTAAATTAGAAACAATGCTTTGATTTTCAAATAAAATATTTTGGTTTATGTTATTATTTCTTATTTATTTATTTATTTATTTCTATGTTAAATATTCTATTAAATAAAATGAGGGGAATGCATCTATTTTAAATGAGATGACTGAAAAGTATATATCTTTAAATGAAATGAATGCAATATGAACAATGGAGTTGGGAAAAGTATTGGCGATTTGCCACTTGCGCCCGGCTAACATAAAAATACCTAAATTTATTTTATTGAGCTTTACAAATTTATACTTTATTTATTTTTATATTTAAGTACTAGCCGCCTCTAGCAAGCAGTATTTACCGTATTACTTCCATGTTAAACGTTGCATCATGTTACTGTGATTCATAATTTAATTTACTTGCCCATTCTTTCGCCAATTCGGAAGCTTTTGATAGAGAAATCAAGAACTCTTTACGATCATGGAAGCACATCATATATTTTGTGTTGTTATGCATTTCATATTTCGTGACAAATATCTCTTAACTCACTTATGCATGCTTCCTTATCAGTTACGATTTGTTCTCTAATGCGGAAATTTTTAATCCTATTAAGTAATCTTTTCTAATTGGGCTCACTGCCAATTGTTGTATTTTAACTGATACGACTGGGTACAAGTGGAATGTTTCTTATGAAATCCTTTGACAATATCTGTATTTGCATTAAACCATATTGATGCTAATATCTTTTTGTTTCACGCTAACCTTTTCAATAGACTCGATTACGGAGGAATAGAAGGACTACCGGCTGACTGCCATGATCCATTTGAAAATCTATCATTCTTCTCATCTGATCGTGTTGAAGAATTAGTCAGTGTGCCATGGTTTTAAGATTTTAGCTAATTTTACTCGAAACCCGAAAACTAAAATGCGAGGAACCGGATTATAGAAGATTCATTCTAACGTACATATTGATTAACAGGTTACATATTATAGAATTATAATAATCATAAGGAGAACTGGCAGTTTCAATGCTTTAATAGTTTCCGTAAATTCTCTTTATATAATACAGAAGTTTTAGCGGTGTAAAGGTTAACAACATAGTCACAGTAAGTATAATAACAGTACAATATAATAACAATAGCAGAGGTTTTGGGCAGTGACGAAACTATTAGCACTTTGGAAATATTAGTACGTTATATCATTTAACTATTCAGATGATATGCAGAAAAATAAAAATAGATGGCTCGCATTAATAATTAACTCATTGAAAAATAGCCACTAGCGTCAAATATTCGCCAAGCTTGGCGACATTTAGCAAAGTTTCGCCAAATTTGGTAATATATCATGTCAATTCTCAAATTTGGCGACAAAAAAATGTTTTGTTTATTCTGACGTCATAATGATGCATATGTATTATGTATTATACACATACCTATAATATGTATGATGCAAACGTATTACGTATTATATGCATATGTATAATATGTATGATGCATAAGTTCATTAACATCACTAAAACGCATTTAAAGGAATAGTGTTTCATAAATAGTAGGGATAGTTGCCAGATTGACCAGAGTGCTATTGAGATTAGAATACCGGCATTTATAATAGACGTCTGTACACACCATCACCTCATCGAGTGTACAGCTGACATTTTAGGATTAGTTAAAACTAGATTAGCATATTTAAATGCAACTGGTCTGTTAAGTCATATCTTGGTAGAAACCACCTGAAGACCTAATTTTAGTGGTTAACTAATAGGTTTACTATTGTATTTTCCTGCATCCAAAAGTTTGGAAACGTGGAGGAAAACACAATGGAAAATCCACCAATTAACCCGTAAAATCGGGTCTGTAGGTGGTTTCCACAAATATATGACTTGGCAGACCAGTTACATTTCAATACGCTAATCGATATTTAACTAAACCTAAAATTTCAGCCGTCGACTCGATGAGGTGATGATCTGTGCAGACGCCTCCCGGTCTTTAATAAAATTTGTTTTAAGGAAGTAAAAGATAGAAAGATGGACAGATAAACTGAAAGATTTGCCTTATTAAGATTTTTGTAAAAGCAAATAAAAATTCATTCAGCTTGAAATCATGTAACACCTTTATAACTCAGGCTAATTTTCTGTAATCGGGTTTTGGCGACCAACATATCTTATCTATAACTATAATCTTTCTTTTACAGATTTAAAATTAACAATAAATTAACAGTAAGTAGGCTAATAATACAATATAATAACATTAGCAGCGGACTTCGGGCGCCGCATCTGTCGCACATCGTTAAAGATAGTTTATTAGTTACACATTTCATTTAATTAAAAGGAGATTTTTAAACTTTCATATGGAATTAGGATATTTTTCCACTATAGGGACCTTGGCATTTTTAAAAAATCTTGGCGCAATTCGGACTTCAGAAACTGAGATATGTTGCCAAATGATATAAACAACTACGAAAACAAACCTGATGAACTTTTGTTATTTATATGTATTTATATACATATAAACATTTTATTTATACATGTATAAATATTATTTTTTATATACAGATTATTTATGTTGGTATATAAAAATAAATAAACGGGTTCCTTACATTAAATAAATTGTATACATATGGAAAAACTTGCTTGTGTATATGACACAGTAAATAGGTTGCCAGAAAATACGTTATTATCAAATTTCTTTTCTCGTCAAGGTTACTTTCTGTATTTCGCCAAGGCTACTATATCGGAAACGTACCGAATTGCGGTTATATTTTGTTAAATGTTTTATTGTTTTAATATCGTAAATATATCATAACCTATACTGATTAAAATTTTTAGGTATATTCATTTTTTCTATTTACCAAACATCTTTGGAAAAGCATATATATAAAATGTTATTCTGCTTGAAATCACGTGACCGCCTTCAAAGCTGTGTAATCGAGTTTTGGCGACCAACATTGGCACAATTGAATGCGTAGGAACTGTTTACGGCCAAATGAACACCCTCTGTATGAAGGGTTTAGAGGCGGAAATTCTGTGTTTTCAGATTTTTCTGGTTAATTGTGCTACAAACCCGACTTACTTGTGAAATTTCATGATTCTACGACTTTTAGAAGTACGTTAGTTATTTGATGATGCGAAGTGAGTCAGTGACAAAAAAGCGCTTTTTCGGAATTTAATATTTCGAAAACTACTAAATATAGAAATATGAAATCGTGGAACCTTAGTTCAGTTTGACCATACGAACATGTGTATAAAAAAAAAAAAAAAATTCTATATCTCTCCCTAAAACGACGTTATGAGGGGGTGAAAAATATGCCGAAATGGTTCAGGAAAAGGTAGCTTACGGCTTGTGCGAACTTGGCGGACGCACTGCCGTGCTCCCAGAAAAGAAAGTATGTAGTATTTCTTTGTGAAAATACTTTACAATTATACACATATTAATTGGTTAAAATTTGTTGTACAAATTATTAGCAATTATCGATATAGGCAATCCTATATTCAAATCCAGTCGCAATTATCAGCATTTCATTGTACAAATAAACAGAATACTTTAATGTTTAAATTACATTTTTATGCAATATTATTAATATACATTACAGGGCTTGAATGGCAGATACAGGGCTTGAATTTCGAAGCGGGATGGCAGGATTTGTGCCCTATTTATTATGCCCTATTGTGAGTGGGCGGCTCCTTTTTCCAAAAAATCATTTTCCGAAAATGTTTCTTTGTAAAACGACGAGCAAGTCTTAGCACCGACTGACAAATTTCGTGATATTTTCTACTATCGATGGGCAGATTTCACAGTTTCTCCTTACGACAGATTGACAAAATTCATGGTTGTTTTTCTGCATCTGACTGAAAAATTTTACGATTTTTCTCCACGACTGACTGACGAATTTCACAATTTTTTCTAGAGACCGATCGATGAATTTCATGATTTTTTTTTCCTCGAGATCAATTGATAAATATAGCAATTTTATTGTGTGACCGATTGGCAAATTTCCCTGTTTGTTCTTGCGACATACTGGTGAAAGTAATGATTGTTTTTTTACGTCCGATTGAAAATTTTTGCGTTTGTTCTCTGTGACCGGCTGAAAAATTTCACGATATTTGCTCATGACAGATCGATTGACGAATTTTGTGATATTTTCCCGCTGCCGATTTCCCCTGCACTTCAGTTTTCTTCTTGCGACCGGTTGACAAATTTTTTTATTTATTTTCACCATGATTGACGAAATCGGCGATATTTTTTGTTAATGACAGATTTATGTATTTTGCGATGTTTTTTTTTTCCCTTATGCCCAAAATAGCAAATAACTAAAAGGGCAGTAATGGCCACCGGAGACCAATCCCTACCAAATTGGCCAATAGTCAGCACTCTACAAAATGAGTTACACTTGTGGTGCACATTAAGAAAAAAAAATTGGTTGAACTTAAAAAAACATGTTTAGAAATAACAAACTAGTTGATTCTTGCAATTCACAGATTAGGACATGACTTTTTGAAATCAACCTTTTATCGTGTAATAGAAAAAATCAATGACTATTTCCTTTTCAAACTTTGGATATGGATTTAAAATTCCAATGCTATATCCTATTTCCTATTAATAGAACATAAGTTCAATTAACAAAAATACCAGGGACTACAGTTTTGACTATAATTCCATTAAGGATATAACAGAGCATAAAATAACATTTAAAGTAGGCGACACTAGTGTCGCCTAGTACCACGATATTGTCGCCCAGTGACAGGGCATGGTGCCGGCAACCTTTTTTTTAAACAGGTGAATAACATAAGCTTACTCTTTGACTCAGGAGAGGATAAGAATGGCAACAGATGTCATAGCAGTAAAAGAAAACACCGTATCATAGTTGCAAAATGCTGTTTGTTTTGCTATCCAAGTAGATGGTTCTGATAAGAAATATGGAGTTTATAACAAATTTGTTAGAGCACGATTTTTTCAAAAGAACAGGACATAGAACAATGTAACTGACTAGGAGAATGTAAATTCAGAAAGCGAGGAGCAGAACGCATCGTGGATTTTGTCAAGGTTGCATTTGATAACTTGTGCACTGAGAATATCGCAAAAAATAATTGGGTAAAGGAAAATACAGCCAAAAACAGCTGTCTCTGTGTTCTTATGAAATAGAACTTGGGTAAAGACTAACTTTGCATTTGATGCTTTGCTCAGGTCTGACTTAACTGTGTCGGAGTTGGAATCATCAAGCAACATTTTGTCAAGTTTCTGCTCTACGCATTAAAGTGCTTGAAGAAATAGCTGGAACATAAAATCAAAGTGCCTTTTGTTTCTCTGCATATTTTGAAGTCCAGTTCGCGAAACACTTAAAAAACTTGACAAAAGCAGTACGGCACAAATTTTCTCTCATGCAAAAACATTGAGAAAACATTGTGAACCATCAATCCTACTCATCAAAAACTGAACAAACTTTCTGCTCGCGGGTTTATTGGATTATAAATAGATTTTTAAAAAGTGAACAACATCTGGCTTGCCTAATGCTAGATGTTTCGATACACTTTGAAAACCTTGAGACGGATAGTCAAAGGTCTTTCATTACTACACTGCCTGATAAAAAATTGATATAGAATTTGTCAAAGAAAACTTTTTACAAATTCTTTGACGCTTATCAAAAATGGGTAAGTCCTGAGGGATACGAAGAACAGTTGGTGGAAATGAATGAAGGCACTTAGGAATCTGAAAGTGATTAGTAAATTGAAGAAAATCCTCAGAGATGTAAAAACAATTTTTTAGTTTCTACCAAGAGATGCTGGTCTGCAGTGAGAAAAGAAACTATATTGAGTTGTAAAGAATTTGTTTCTCAAAGATAGGAAGAGGATAAAGTGAGCATATCCTACAGGATAAGATGCTTTGTTAAATGTACGAAGACCAACAGAGGTTGCTAGTGCAGCCCACCTTTATGTTGAGAAATTTTTTGGTAAAGACGAAGTCGCCTATTTAAATGATGATGTGATTGCTTTGTGCGCAGCTGAAAATCTGCGTCTTTCTCATCGACAACAAGACTATTTCTACTTTAAGGCGTCTCCACGTCACTCTGACAATCGGAACTAGTATAAAGAGAAGCCTTAAATTCAAGGATGTTCATTGCTTTTAATGGAATTGGAACAACTTTTTATGATCCAAAACCTGTTATTGCAACGTTCCTAGAGAGAAAAGTAGAACACTTCCAGATAAAGAAACCTATGAGAAGCATGAGTTTGCTAAAAAAATGCTTTGCTAAAGACAGTTACTTGTAAAATAACTTAACGAATATAATTATTATTGTAGGATTTTGCGAGTATTATAAATAATTAAATAAAGTTTTAAAATTGTAAAACATGAACAAAATCGTTTTCTCAACCTGCTTAATTCTACTATTTGCATAAGACAGTCCCAGACTTGTATAAAACCAAAAATTTTCTGTGCATATAAATATTCGGTCAAAAACTTTCTGCAAATTAATTTAACGTTTAATAAAATAACGTGTTTTATTATTTTGACGATATGAATTAAAAACAGTAGTTTAAAAATAATTACCATTTAAATTAAAAATTAATTAATATTAATTAAAGAATAACTATTTTGGTTAAAAAATAATAAACCTAAAAGTCCATGGTAAGAAGGGTGAATTCTTATCAATTATTTTGTCATTGCTTTTAGAAACAGCCCAATCCTTAATATTATGACCTCTTGGCACAAAATGCCAGTCACTCTGTTCACAGAAATAATGTGACATTGCTTCTGAAACAACTGAATCACATTTTGTAGGGAGAGATCCTTTCATAAGTATTGTCATTAAAGAGACCGATGAGTTTTTTCCGCGATCCTTTAACGAAATTCGTGCTTTTTCCGCGGC
Source organism: Maratus speciosus (assembly GCA_963932465.1). NCBI lineage: Eukaryota > Metazoa > Arthropoda > Arachnida > Araneae > Salticidae > Maratus > Maratus speciosus. Next base: position 9,785 of record CAWVRF010001006.1, on the reverse strand, counting down.
GTTTTGACGAAATTCGCGTTTTTTCGCGATATTTTGACGAAATTCAAACTTTTTCCGGCTATGCTTTTCGAAATACGTTTTTTTTACTGCGCTCCTTTGGCGAAATTTGCGTTTTTGCGATCTTTTGACGAAATTCGCGCTTTTTCCGCTGCCCTTTAACGGAATTCGTGTTGTTTTTCGCGATCCTTTCAGGGATTAGTTTTCTTCCGCGGTACTTTAAAGAAATTTGCGTTTTTTTTGCGATCCTTTTACAAAATTCGGCCTTTTTCCGCAACGCTTTTACGAAATTTGTTTTTTTCCCGCACTCCTTTCACAAAATTTCAGTTTTTTCTGCGATTCTTTGACGAAAATATCTTTTTTTTTACGTTTCCTTGAAGAAATTAGCGTTTTGTCCGCGGTCCTTTTACGAAATTTGCGTATTTTTCGCGATGCTTTGACGAAATTGGTGATTTTTTTCTGCGAATGATTGACGAAATTGGTCTTTTATCGTCGACCATTTGTTGAAATTCGCAATATTTTTCAATGATATTTTTTTATGTCTGAATTTCGGAAATCGGAACAAAATTACCCCTGGCAAACAATAAATAAATCATACATAAAATTATGCTATTCTTTAACGAAATTATCTTTTTTGCGATCCTTTGATGAAATTCGCGTTTTCTCCGCGGTCCTTTGACGAAATTACCTTTTTTTCGCGATGTTTTGACGAAATTGGTTTTTCTTTCGACGACCATTTGTTGAAATTCGCAATATTTTTCAGTGATTTTTTTTGTGTCTGAATTTTCGGACTAATGGCCGATTTTTTTAAATGTTTGGAACCAAATACCTTAAATTTTTGGAACAGATTCACACCTGCCAAACAATAAATAAATCGTACATAAAATTGGGGAATATTTTTAATTTTTCGATATTTAAAAAAAAGTTACAAGAACAAAAATAACGTTTTTCCTTTCTAAAAATGTCCGCAAAGTTCCGAATTTTGCGAAAAATTTTCCGCGCACGGCATGCGTCTATATTATACAACTTTGGACATTCCTGTGTATAAAAATTCTAAACCATTGCAACTGTTATTGTAGCATTTCGGAAATATTTTATTGATGCAGTTTGATTTTTTAAAACATAAAGAGTAAAATCTGATTCCTTGTTTAGTTCCAGTCTTTGCAAAATATAGTTGTAAAAGTCAAAATATGTTTAATCACTACAATTATTATTCATTTTACATTTTGGAAACATGTTATAAAATTTAACATATTAATTTTATATTATTTTTAAATTTAATGATTTTCATCCATCAAGAGGAAAGTATGTTTTCTTGTTTAGTTGAACTTTGGGTCTAAAACTATAGATAAGGTACTATTTCACGAACTATTTAACGATGCAAGTCAAATTTATTTTTGAACTTGGCGCTTTTTTTTTTTTTTTTTTTTACCGAAAACTTTTTGTTGGGATATCACTACTTTTTGTATGTTTTTTCAAGTTTGTTATTCTAAACTATATTAATATGAAAAAACTTAAATTTCGGTACTTTTATGTTAGCCGGGAGCAAATCTCCACATTAGCCTTTTGTTTTTTCGCCAATAGCAGTTTTCATTTTTCACATGTGTAAATTAGAAACAATGCTTTGATTTTCAAATAAAATATTTTGGTTTATGTTATTATTTCTTATTTATTTATTTATTTATTTCTATGTTAAATATTCTATTAAATAAAATGAGGGGAATGCATCTATTTTAAATGAGATGACTGAAAAGTATATATCTTTAAATGAAATGAATGCAATATGAACAATGGAGTTGGGAAAAGTATTGGCGATTTGCCACTTGCGCCCGGCTAACATAAAAATACCTAAATTTATTTTATTGAGCTTTACAAATTTATACTTTATTTATTTTTATATTTAAGTACTAGCCGCCTCTAGCAAGCAGTATTTACCGTATTACTTCCATGTTAAACGTTGCATCATGTTACTGTGATTCATAATTTAATTTACTTGCCCATTCTTTCGCCAATTCGGAAGCTTTTGATAGAGAAATCAAGAACTCTTTACGATCATGGAAGCACATCATATATTTTGTGTTGTTATGCATTTCATATTTCGTGACAAATATCTCTTAACTCACTTATGCATGCTTCCTTATCAGTTACGATTTGTTCTCTAATGCGGAAATTTTTAATCCTATTAAGTAATCTTTTCTAATTGGGCTCACTGCCAATTGTTGTATTTTAACTGATACGACTGGGTACAAGTGGAATGTTTCTTATGAAATCCTTTGACAATATCTGTATTTGCATTAAACCATATTGATGCTAATATCTTTTTGTTTCACGCTAACCTTTTCAATAGACTCGATTACGGAGGAATAGAAGGACTACCGGCTGACTGCCATGATCCATTTGAAAATCTATCATTCTTCTCATCTGATCGTGTTGAAGAATTAGTCAGTGTGCCATGGTTTTAAGATTTTAGCTAATTTTACTCGAAACCCGAAAACTAAAATGCAAGGAACCGGATTATAGAAGATTCATTCTAACGTACATATTGATTAACAGGTTACATATTATAGAATTATAATAATCATAAGGAGAACTGGCAGTTTCAATGCTTTAATAGTTTCCGTAAATTCTCTTTATATAATACAGAAGTTTTAGCGGTGTAAAGGTTAACAACATAGTCACAGTAAGTATAATAACAGTACAATATAATAACAATAGCAGAGGTTTTGGGCAGTGACGAAACTATTAGCACTTTGGAAATATTAGTACGTTATATCATTTAACTATTCAGATGATATGCAGAAAAATAAAAATAGATGGCTCGCATTAATAATTAACTCATTGAAAAATAGCCACTAGCGTCAAATATTCGCCAAGCTTGGCGACATTTAGCAAAGTTTCGCCAAATTTGGTAATATATCATGTCAATTCTCAAATTTGGCGACAAAAAAATGTTTTGTTTATTCTGACGTCATAATGATGCATATGTATTATGTATTATACACATACCTATAATATGTATGATGCAAACGTATTACGTATTATATGCATATGTATAATATGTATGATGCATAAGTTCATTAACATCACTAAAACGCATTTAAAGGAATAGTGTTTCATAAATAGTAGGGATAGTTGCCAGATTGACCAGAGTGCTATTGAGATTAGAATACCGGCATTTATAATAGACGTCTGTACACACCATCACCTCATCGAGTGTACAGCTGACATTTTAGGATTAGTTAAAACTAGATTAGCATATTTAAATGCAACTGGTCTGTTAAGTCATATCTTGGTAGAAACCACCTGAAGACCTAATTTTAGTGGTTAACTAATAGGTTTACTATTGTATTTTCCTGCATCCAAAAGTTTGGAAACGTGGAGGAAAACACAATGGAAAATCCACCAATTAACCCGTAAAATCGGGTCTGTAGGTGGTTTCCACAAATATATGACTTGGCAGACCAGTTACATTTCAATACGCTAATCGATATTTAACTAAACCTAAAATTTCAGCCGTCGACTCGATGAGGTGATGATCTGTGCAGACGCCTCCCGGTCTTTAATAAAATTTGTTTTAAGGAAGTAAAAGATAGAAAGATGGACAGATAAACTGAAAGATTTGCCTTATTAAGATTTTTGTAAAAGCAAATAAAAATTCATTCAGCTTGAAATCATGTAACACCTTTATAACTCAGGCTAATTTTCTGTAATCGGGTTTTGGCGACCAACATATCTTATCTATAACTATAATCTTTCTTTTACAGATTTAAAATTAACAATAAATTAACAGTAAGTAGGCTAATAATACAATATAATAACATTAGCAGCGGACTTCGGGCGCCGCATCTGTCGCACATCGTTAAAGATAGTTTATTAGTTACACATTTCATTTAATTAAAAGGAGATTTTTAAACTTTCATATGGAATTAGGATATTTTTCCACTATAGGGACCTTGGCATTTTTAAAAAATCTTGGCGCAATTCGGACTTCAGAAACTGAGATATGTTGCCAAATGATATAAACAACTACGAAAACAAACCTGATGAACTTTTGTTATTTATATGTATTTATATACATATAAACATTTTATTTATACATGTATAAATATTATTTTTTATATACAGATTATTTATGTTGGTATATAAAAATAAATAAACGGGTTCCTTACATTAAATAAATTGTATACATATGGAAAAACTTGCTTGTGTATATGACACAGTAAATAGGTTGCCAGAAAATACGTTATTATCAAATTTCTTTTCTCGTCAAGGTTACTTTCTGTATTTCGCCAAGGCTACTATATCGGAAACGTACCGAATTGCGGTTATATTTTGTTAAATGTTTTATTGTTTTAATATCGTAAATATATCATAACCTATACTGATTAAAATTTTTAGGTATATTCATTTTTTCTATTTACCAAACATCTTTGGAAAAGCATATATATAAAATGTTATTCTGCTTGAAATCACGTGACCGCCTTCAAAGCTGTGTAATCGAGTTTTGGCGACCAACATTGGCACAATTGAATGCGTAGGAACTGTTTACGGCCAAATGAACACCCTCTGTATGAAGGGTTTAGAGGCGGAAATTCTGTGTTTTCAGATTTTTCTGGTTAATTGTGCTACAAACCCGACTTACTTGTGAAATTTCATGATTCTACGACTTTTAGAAGTACGTTAGTTATTTGATGATGCGAAGTGAGTCAGTGACAAAAAAGCGCTTTTTCGGAATTTAATATTTCGAAAACTACTAAATATAGAAATATGAAATCGTGGAACCTTAGTTCAGTTTGACCATACGAACATGTGTATAAAAAAAAAAAAAAAAAATTCTATATCTCTCCCTAAAACGACGTTATGAGGGGGTGAAAAATATGCCGAAATGGTTCAGGAAAAGGTAGCTTACGGCTTGTGCGAACTTGGCGGACGCACTGCCGTGCTCCCAGAAAAGAAAGTATGTAGTATTTCTTTGTGAAAATACTTTACAATTATACACATATTAATTGGTTAAAATTTGTTGTACAAATTATTAGCAATTATCGATATAGGCAATCCTATATTCAAATCCAGTCGCAATTATCAGCATTTCATTGTACAAATAAACAGAATACTTTAATGTTTAAATTACATTTTTATGCAATATTATTAATATACATTACAGGGCTTGAATGGCAGATACAGGGCTTGAATTTCGAAGCGGGATGGCAGGATTTGTGCCCTATTTATTATGCCCTATTGTGAGTGGGCGGCTCCTTTTTCCAAAAAATCATTTTCCGAAAATGTTTCTTTGTAAAACGACGAGCAAGTCTTAGCACCGACTGACAAATTTCGTGATATTTTCTACTATCGATGGGCAGATTTCACAGTTTCTCCTTACGACAGATTGACAAAATTCATGGTTGTTTTTCTGCATCTGACTGAAAAATTTTACGATTTTTCTCCACGACTGACTGACGAATTTCACAATTTTTTCTAGAGACCGATCGATGAATTTCATGATTTTTTTTTCCTCGAGATCAATTGATAAATATAGCAATTTTATTGTGTGACCGATTGGCAAATTTCCCTGTTTGTTCTTGCGACATACTGGTGAAAGTAATGATTGTTTTTTTACGTCCGATTGAAAATTTTTGCGTTTGTTCTCTGTGACCGGCTGAAAAATTTCACGATATTTGCTCATGACAGATCGATTGACGAATTTTGTGATATTTTCCCGCTGCCGATTTCCCCTGCACTTCAGTTTTCTTCTTGCGACCGGTTGACAAATTTTTTTATTTATTTTCACCATGATTGACGAAATCGGCGATATTTTTTGTTAATGACAGATTTATGTATTTTGCGATGTTTTTTTTTTCCCTTATGCCCAAAATAGCAAATAACTAAAAGGGCAGTAATGGCCACCGGAGACCAATCCCTACCAAATTGGCCAATAGTCAGCACTCTACAAAATGAGTTACACTTGTGGTGCACATTAAGAAAAAAAAATTGGTTGAACTTAAAAAAACATGTTTAGAAATAACAAACTAGTTGATTCTTGCAATTCACAGATTAGGACATGACTTTTTGAAATCAACCTTTTATCGTGTAATAGAAAAAATCAATGACTATTTCCTTTTCAAACTTTGGATATGGATTTAAAATTCCAATGCTATATCCTATTTCCTATTAATAGAACATAAGTTCAATTAACAAAAATACCAGGGACTACAGTTTTGACTATAATTCCATTAAGGATATAACAGAGCATAAAATAACATTTAAAGTAGGCGACACTAGTGTCGCCTAGTACCACGATATTGTCGCCCAGTGACAGGGCATGGTGCCGGCAACCTTTTTTTTAAACAGGTGAATAACATAAGCTTACTCTTTGACTCAGGAGAGGATAAGAATGGCAACAGATGTCATAGCAGTAAAAGAAAACACCGTATCATAGTTGCAAAATGCTGTTTGTTTTGCTATCCAAGTAGATGGTTCTGATAAGAAATATGGAGTTTATAACAAATTTGTTAGAGCACGATTTTTTCAAAAGAACAGGACATAGAACAATGTAACTGACTAGGAGAATGTAAATTCAGAAAGCGAGGAGCAGAACGCATCGTGGATTTTGTCAAGGTTGCATTTGATAACTTGTGCACTGAGAATATCGCAAAAAATAATTGGGTAAAGGAAAATACAGCCAAAAACAGCTGTCTCTGTGTTCTTATGAAATAGAACTTGGGTAAAGACTAACTTTGCATTTGATGCTTTGCTCAGGTCTGACTTAACTGTGTCGGAGTTGGAATCATCAAGCAACATTTTGTCAAGTTTCTGCTCTACGCATTAAAGTGCTTGAAGAAATAGCTGGAACATAAAATCAAAGTGCCTTTTGTTTCTCTGCATATTTTGAAGTCCAGTTCGCGAAACACTTAAAAAACTTGACAAAAGCAGTACGGCACAAATTTTCTCTCATGCAAAAACATTGAGAAAACATTGTGAACCATCAATCCTACTCATCAAAAACTGAACAAACTTTCTGCTCGCGGGTTTATTGGATTATAAATAGATTTTTAAAAAGTGAACAACATCTGGCTTGCCTAATGCTAGATGTTTCGATACACTTTGAAAACCTTGAGACGGATAGTCAAAGGTCTTTCATTACTACACTGCCTGATAAAAAATTGATATAGAATTTGTCAAAGAAAACTTTTTACAAATTCTTTGACGCTTATCAAAAATGGGTAAGTCCTGAGGGATACGAAGAACAGTTGGTGGAAATGAATGAAGGCACTTAGGAATCTGAAAGTGATTAGTAAATTGAAGAAAATCCTCAGAGATGTAAAAACAATTTTTTAGTTTCTACCAAGAGATGCTGGTCTGCAGTGAGAAAAGAAACTATATTGAGTTGTAAAGAATTTGTTTCTCAAAGATAGGAAGAGGATAAAGTGAGCATATCCTACAGGATAAGATGCTTTGTTAAATGTACGAAGACCAACAGAGGTTGCTAGTGCAGCCCACCTTTATGTTGAGAAATTTTTTGGTAAAGACGAAGTCGCCTATTTAAATGATGATGTGATTGCTTTGTGCGCAGCTGAAAATCTGCGTCTTTCTCATCGACAACAAGACTATTTCTACTTTAAGGCGTCTCCACGTCACTCTGACAATCGGAACTAGTATAAAGAGAAGCCTTAAATTCAAGGATGTTCATTGCTTTTAATGGAATTGGAACAACTTTTTATGATCCAAAACCTGTTATTGCAACGTTCCTAGAGAGAAAAGTAGAACACTTCCAGATAAAGAAACCTATGAGAAGCATGAGTTTGCTAAAAAAATGCTTTGCTAAAGACAGTTACTTGTAAAATAACTTAACGAATATAATTATTATTGTAGGATTTTGCGAGTATTATAAATAATTAAATAAAGTTTTAAAATTGTAAAACATGAACAAAATCGTTTTCTCAACCTGCTTAATTCTACTATTTGCATAAGACAGTCCCAGACTTGTATAAAACCAAAAATTTTCTGTGCATATAAATATTCGGTCAAAAACTTTCTGCAAATTAATTTAACGTTTAATAAAATAACGTGTTTTATTATTTTGACGATATGAATTAAAAACAGTAGTTTAAAAATAATTACCATTTAAATTAAAAATTAATTAATATTAATTAAAGAATAACTATTTTGGTTAAAAAATAATAAACCTAAAAGTCCATGGTAAGAAGGGTGAATTCTTATCAATTATTTTGTCATTGCTTTTAGAAACAGCCCAATCCTTAATATTATGACCTCTTGGCACAAAATGCCAGTCACTCTGTTCACAGAAATAATGTGACATTGCTTCTGAAACAACTGAATCACATTTTGTAGGGAGAGATCCTTTCATAAGTATTGTCATTAAAGAGACCGATGAGTTTTTTCCGCGATCCTTTAACGAAATTCGTGCTTTTTCCGCGGCGTTTTGACGAAATTCGCGTTTTTTCGCGATATTTTGACGAAATTCAAACTTTTTCCGGCTATGCTTTTCGAAATACGTTTTTTTTACTGCGCTCCTTTGGCGAAATTTGCGTTTTTGCGATCTTTTGACGAAATTCGCGCTTTTTCCGCTGCCCTTTAACGGAATTCGTGTTGTTTTTCGCGATCCTTTCAGGGATTAGTTTTCTTCCGCGGTACTTTAAAGAAATTTGCGTTTTTTTTGCGATCCTTTTACAAAATTCGGCCTTTTTCCGCAACGCTTTTACGAAATTTGTTTTTTTCCCGCACTCCTTTCACAAAATTTCAGTTTTTTCTGCGATTCTTTGACGAAAATATCTTTTTTTTTTACGTTTCCTTGAAGAAATTAGCGTTTTGTCCGCGGTCCTTTTACGAAATTTGCGTATTTTTCGCGATGCTTTGACGAAATTGGTGATTTTTTTCTGCGAATGATTGACGAAATTGGTCTTTTATCGTCGACCATTTGTTGAAATTCGCAATATTTTTCAATGATATTTTTTTATGTCTGAATTTCGGAAATCGGAACAAAATTACCCCTGGCAAACAATAAATAAATCATACATAAAATTATGCTATTCTTTAACGAATTATCTTTTTTGCGATCCTTTGATGAAATTCGCGTTTTCTCCGCGGTCCTTTGACGAAATTACCTTTTTTTCGCGATGTTTTGACGAAATTGGTTTTTCTTTCGACGACCATTTGTTGAAATTCGCAATATTTTTCAGTGATTTTTTTTGTGTCTGAATTTTCGGACTAATGGCCGATTTTTTTAAATGTTTGGAACCAAATACCTTAAATTTTTGGAACAGATTCACACCTGCCAAACAATAAATAAATCGTACATAAAATTGGGGAATATTTTTAATTTTTCGATATTTAAAAAAAGTTACAAGAACAAAAATAACGTTTTTCCTTTCTAAAAATGTCCGCAAAGTTCCGAATTTTGCGAAAAATTTTCCGCGCACGGCATGCGTCTATATTATACAACTTTGGACATTCCTGTGTATAAAAATTCTAAACCATTGCAACTGTTATTGTAGCATTTCGGAAATATTTTATTGATGCAGTTTGATTTTTTAAAACATAAAGAGTAAAATCTGATTCCTTGTTTAGTTCCAGTCTTTGCAAAATATAGTTGTAAAAGTCAAAATATGTTTAATCACTACAATTATTATTCATTTTACATTTTGGAAACATGTTATAAAATTTAACATATTAATTTTATATTATTTTTAAATTTAATGATTTTCATCCATCAAGAGGAAAGTATGTTTTCTTGTTTAGTTGAACTTTGGGTCTAAAACTATAGTTAAGGT
>CAWVRF010001005.1:0-15000 GCA_963932465.1 Maratus speciosus | reverse complement strand
ACAATATTTCGCCATCTATTAGATATGGCTATTTGGAATGCCTTCACATTACAAAAGAAACAACTCCGTAACGTTGATAATTACAACTTCCGCATGAATTTGCTGGAACGTATATTTGAGAAATTTCATATTACTTACCTGCCAAACGACAGAAATTAGAAAGTGGCTGACCTTTATGACTTTCTGCTAGACATTTTCCGGACTTAGTAAAATCAACGTCTTCAAAGAAAAATGCATCGAGAATATGTGCGGTTTGTTCAATGAAAAAAATTCGCCGTGAATCCCGCTATCAATGCACTGAATGTGATGTTGGTTTATGTGTCCAACCATGTTTCAGGCTATATCACACGGCCACTAAGTTCTAACATCTTTTTTATCATATTGTTACACTATAATTTTACATTTTTGGTATAATTTTTGTACATAATTTTTGTATTTTCGTTTCTTTTTATATTTTTGTGGAAGTACACAATGTTTATATTAAAAGCTTGTCTCTTATTTCCCCCAATACACCACAAAACTACGTGCACCTGTTTGGAAAACTGTGGCACGGGGAATGAATCTCGTAAGTTTTTCTCGGCAGGTAAGAAATTGCAATAACTACTAATTGTTTAATATTTTACTTATGACAGTAATTTTTTCTCGTGTTGCAGATGTGCAGTACAAGAAAAAAGTTGACGTTATACGAAAAACACATCTCTGATTTTATCATTATTTTTGCAGTGCAATAAACCTTCCATTAAATCACATATCAGTTTTTTGAAGAAAAAAAATCAAATAATGCATAAAGACATGACATAAAGAATCCGACTAAAATGAACGCAAGAAAAACTTTTTTCGTATAATGAAACGAATAGAACCAATATTGTTACTAACAAATTGTTGGTTCTAAAGCGTACTTATTTATCGGAAGAGAATCAATAAATCATATTCGAAAAATATGAATTATTTACCTAGATGAATTTCTACATAAAAAAGTTCTTTTTTTCGGAAATATGGTTTTGTTCACGTAAAACTCACTCCTGACTCTTTTGTTCGAGATATATACAATAGTTTCCTATCGGTAGCTGAAGGGCACAGCTTTCAATTATTAGTGAATCCACAAAAATTAAAAATTGAATGGAACATCTTCTATCTCTCAATGATTATTTACAGAATTCGCACGCTCTTAAGCCACGCCCCATTTTGTAAGGCCACTAAGTTCTAACTGTGGCACTGAAGAGTGAATCTCGTAAGTTTTTCTCGGCACGTAAGGGGTTAATTAGTTTTCTTAAACTAGAACATAAGTTTTTAGGATATTATCAATTCTAAACTAAACAATTTTCATCTGCGTAACTGAATTTATGCATGCGAAACTAACAATGTAACAATAATTTTAATGGCAACGTTAATGCTTTTACTGTATCATGTTGTTTTTAAAACATATTTAATGTACATGAACATGTTTACATGAGAATTGACAGCATCCGAAAAACTGATATTTTCAAGAGTACAAGAATAAATATTTTTTATACGTTGAAAAATGTCATAAAGATCAAAAGATTTGCATTCGCATGTACGCTATTTCATGAAAAAATGCTTATCGTATATTCAAACTGATACGATATTCAGGAGATATCAGGTTGTAACGAAAGTTTTCGCCACAGCTAATACGGTCTGTGCAAACAATTCGCGTTGAAGTATTTGCTCATATTTTGTCAAAGATTTTTGGCATTTGAAAGAAAGAGACTTACTTTATAACACTGTGTTGTGAAATTTGTAAAAAAATATCGTTATCATTAAGTATAAGGTGTCTGAAATGGAACTATCATGCTACCAGATTAGAACCATCATTTATTTCCAGTTCTGTTGCAAAAAGTCAGCTACAGAATGTCATCGAATAAAGTGTACAGCTTTAGGTACTAGTTTTCTATCATATGACACTGTGGTGGTTTGGCGAGATGGTGGTTAGATATAAAATTACAGTTAATTATATATATTATAATTAGTATTATGTAATGGTGATTTGGCGGAAAACTTTCGTTACAACCTAATATATTATCATGAAAATAAGAATGATTCATTAAATTAAAAAAAGGAGAAAATCAGAAAATAATGAAAAGCAGATAAAATAATAGCATTCAAAAAGGACAAAATTTAATAGAATATAGCGAATTTATAAATATTATTTTGGTGCATGTTTGAAAAATAAAAATAAATTATGCAGGGATTATTCGCAGTCTGAAAATATATTTATTTTAATTGGAGGTATAACATTATTTTGAAGGCATCAAAAAATAAAAATTTAATAAAATCTTTAAATTAAAGACATTAATACGTGTGTTATATTTTTTTACAAAAGTAAATACCAGATATAAATTAGAATAATTCGTTAAAAATACAGAAAAAGGGATAAATTAAAAAAAAGACATCAAATAATAGCATTTACAGGGTTCGCAGCGTTCCTAAAATTTTCGCACTTTGCTACCACTAAATTAAAACTGTAATCTTTGATGTATAATTATATTATAAATGTTAAAGTAATCTACCAAGAAGAATTCTTATTTAAAATACTGGTAGAAAAGTGCGAAAATTTTAGGAACGGTGCGAGTCCTGCATTTAGAAATAAAGCACTAATAAAATACAGCGAATTTATTAAGAGTACTTTGAGATATTTTTAGAGAATTAATATATATATATATATATATATATATATGAATTATTCGTAATTATAATTCCTTTTATGTTCCTCAGCTACACTTTCTGCTTAAATTTTCCCAATCGGGATTATTTGAAAGTTTTATTTTAAGCTGTGAATTATAGTTGTAAGGAAATTGATAAAAAGAAGATAAGAATTAATTATGTATCACGTCAAATAAATAAATTTATAAAGTAAAATACTTTATATTATTGGAAAATATGTCTCCAATTCGACTAAAAATTATGCACCTATTCTAAAAAATATCTGAAAAATATTCTGTCAAAGTTTCTACATAATATGACTAATTTAAGACCCTTATTACAAATTTTAGCATTCATAATTTGCCACTTAAATTCATTAAACAAATGTAAAATTGAAATTCGACTGAATTGTCATAGAAAAGAATTTTGTGCAAAAGAAAATATTATGTATTTTCCAAACGAAAGAACCAAATATGAACAAAAACTATACAGCGAAATTCAGGTACCTCACCAATATGCCTACTTGATTACAATCTAATCCGATACTTTTTGTAGTAGTAATCTAGGAACAGACAGACATGTAGACTATCTAACAGATAGACGGAAACAAAAAAAAAAAAAATCGTCTCTCCACAGTAAACCTTCACTGACTTTTAGGCCACAAACAGTAGCTAAAATCATTAATGGTCAATAATGTATAAATACATATATAGGTTATTGGCCCAATGCTGCTTTACTATCAGGAAACAAAATTTATTGAAAAGAGATTATGTTCTATTTTGATTAAATAAAAATTAATCTTTAAACCAAATGAACACAATTTATTTTGTTGTGAATTTCATAAAAATAATATTAACGTTAATGCGATATTAAAAAAAATATTCTAGTTTATTTTAAATTGAAATACTTGATTCTCACACATTTTTGTGGAACCATTATAGTAAATTTTTACAAACTCACTTTCAACTTCAAGATAATCCCTACCAAAAATCTGTTAGGAATTTACTCGCATCTTAATAATAATCGATGAAATAGGGAAAAAGCGTTGTAATATTTTCATTCAAACTTAATATATAGCTCAGTAAAATGCACTTCAAAGAAAATTGCCGCCTTTGAAGGGTACGTTATTAAGTTAAAATTTAACATTTCAAAGGATCTGAAATTAATTCTGTTCTCATTTTTTTTTAGGAATGGAGTCTTTATAAAATTCTGCGCATAATGTTTAGAGTTGTATGGTCCAAAAGCGATGCATTTTCTGGAAGTATAAAAGATGGGAATAGCTTCTGAAAGAAAATTCTCCAAAATTTGGAGATTAATGAAATCAATTAACACATATGAGATGCAAAATATTTTCATATAAAGAAAATGCATTAAACGAAGCTGTTTGAGTTTCTTATTAAAACCCTTTTTTATATTAATACACGGGTCCTTTTTAATAAATCGTTTTTTTTCGATTACCGTAAAATAACAAACAATCAAAATTACATTTTTAAATGTTTTAGTTTAAATATGACTGATTTCATTGTTTGAAATATTTAGAAGTACCAAAATATTTATCGTCTTAACTTTTCTTCACTCTGTAAAAAAATACGGATGTTTGTTAATTCAAGAAAATATAGTATAACGACGAACTTAAATATATTCAAAAACCTCTTTCGAGTTACCAACTATAAATCAGAAAAGCCTCCTTTATCTTGAGCTATCTCATAAAACAATAAATTTTCGAGATTTAGAAAATCATTTATTGATTAGAATATTTTGTAAACCCTAAATGTTAATCTTCTTAATTTTCTTCACTCAGTAAAAAGAGACAAACGTTTGGTAATCTAGAAAAATGTAGTATATCGATGAACTTAAATATATTCAAAAACCCCTTTCAAGTTACCAACTATAAATCAGAAAAGCCTCCTTTATCTTGAGCTATCTCATAAACCAATAAATTTTCGAGATTTAGAAAATCATTTATTGATTAGAATATTTTGTAAACCCTAAATGTTAATCTTCTTAATTTTCTTCACTCAGTAAAAAAAGACAAAATTTTGGAAATCTAGGAAAATGTAGTATAACGATAAACTTAAATATATACAAAAACATCTTTAGAGTTACCAACTATAAATCAGAAAAGCCTCCTTTATCTTGAGTTATCTCATAAACCAATATACACTATATTGCCCTTAATGACCGGCAACTTTCAATTTTAGATATTTTCTCGAATATTTAGAAATATACTTGACAGATTCTTCTGGAATTTCAGGATTGAAAAGAACAGGCATGACCTCATATTTAGCAATGTCGATTTGATAAGTGCGGCACTTAGGGGGCCAACAAAAAATTAAAAAAAAAATAATACTTGGGAACACCTTGTAAAAAAAATGCACGAAATTATCTATCGCTACCGAATATAAATAAACAGACATTGTGCAATATGTGTATTCTTTTGTGTAAGAATAGCATGTACATTAATAGAGATATAGCGATTTATTTAAAAATATAAAAAAATTCTTGCATGTTTTTTGCTTATAGCATGCAGGGTTTTCAACCAAATTTAACCCCGTTTTCAGAAAATTGGAAAAAATACAGTAGAAACAATATAGTGCAATTGGAATATAAATATATTAAATATTTTAGGAAATATGAGCAGTTGTATTAAATCATTTTTATCTGCGCATGCGCGAACGATAACAACCCGTAAGGCATGGTGACGTCACGGCGATGTCCAAAACAGGACTCGTTGTGAAGTCACACTGTGATTTTGTGACCGTCGATGTGACGTCATAGTGACTAGAATGCGAGGTCGTTATGGCCGTTTTAGAGGTCGTTTGTGACGTCACATTGTGACCACTCTGTGAAGTCACGGTGTGACAAATTTGTGAAAAGTGTGTCATTTGTGACTATTTTGGCATTAACTTTGTGACGAACCTGTGACGACAGCGACAATGCTTTGACGTCACACTGTGACAAATTTGTGAAATATGTGTCATTTGTGATGAACCTGTCATAAACAATGTGATGATTTCAAATGAAAATCAAATTTCAAATTAATTGCTTAAAAGGGCAAAGGTCAACATAGAGAAAAAGATTCCAAGCCGGGACTTGAATCCGGGCCATCAGTGTAGCGCACTGACATTCTACCGACTAAACCACATGGAACGAGACCCAGCCTGGAAAATTTCTTACTAGTACATGTTGGCAAGGCTACAAACGCAGCACAAGATGGAATATTTATCGTGAGCCGCTAACATCTGGTAAACACGAAACTTAATTAAATCCAGCATCGATTCAAACTATATAAATACTTGGAAATTTTTCCATAGAGAACCATTCGCCTTGCATACAATATTTCAAATGAAAATCAAATTTCAAATTAATTGCTTAAAATGCAATTTTAATTTGAAGTTTGATTTTCATTTGAAATATTGTATGCAAGGCGAATGTTTCCCTCTGGAAAAATTTCCAAGTATTCATATAGTTTGAATCGCTGCTGGATTTAATTAAGTTTAGTGTTTGCCCCATGTCGGTGGCTCATGATAAATATTCCATCTTGTGCTGTGTTTGTAGCCTTGCCAACATGTAATAGTAAGACATTTTCCAGGCTGGGTCTCGTTCCATGTGGTTTAGTGGGTAGAATGTCAGTGCGCTATACTGATGGCCCGGATTCAAGTAACGTTATGGAATTTTTTTCACTATGTTGGCTTTTGCGCCTTTTAAGCAATCAATTTGAAATTTCATTTCCATTTGAAATATTGTTTGCAAGGCAAATGTTTCTCTCTGGAAAAATTTCCAAGCATTAATACTGTGATGATTCTTGTTATAAACACTGTGATGAATTTTAAAATAAAGTTTTGTTTGAAATATACAATATTATCTTTTTACCGTACTTTTTAGCAATGTATCGCTATTTTGGAGTCCTATTCTTCTAAAATACTTTTAATTTTTACACTGAAAAAAACAATGCTTATCAACTGGCATCCTTTTTTATTAAGTTCTAAGCTTGATCTTGAGTTCAAGCTTTATATTAAGAATGTGTAAGTTTTTATGTGTTGTGATTTGTTATTATTTTATTAAATACGAACATGGAGTCTAACGGATATTAATACATTTCCTATTTAAAGAAGAATAAGATAAGCCATATTTATTTAAATTTTTTATTCCCGTGTATATTGTATTTTGTTAATATGAGCTAAATAGGTTTGGTATAATTTATGGGAAATGACTGATCTGGGAAATAGAAAAAACAAGTAAGAAAAATCATGCGTTAAGCATAGATTATAAAGCACTTTCCAACGCTTCCTGAATGCTTTAACTAGACATCGTAATTTAAGGAAATAACGTAAATAAGATAACTAAGTAAATATTTTAGAAAACGCATAAAACATTTGAAAAACTGATTTCAGCAGTTACCGTCCATAACCAAATATGTTTTCCAATTCTTTTGAATAGCCCTATATTTAATCTGTAGGTTGATATATACTAGTATATAATGTGAAAATTTAGTTTAGCAAGAAAACGCATAACAGGTTGAAATTCTCATTCAGCAATTTATACTAATATATGAAAATATACTTGAATACTTTTGTACAACCCTGTAGTTTACCCAGAATCTTTATTACACGCCACTATTTAGTTAAAATTTAATTCAAATTAAAACACTCTTAAAACTGCTGCATCACATTTCCAGAAATTATAATTTATAGACGGCCATATATCCATTTCCTTGCGTGACCCTATGTATCATTTTATCCATATTCTACAAACATTTCTTAGTAAATTAAATGCAGTTCAACATAAAACTCCATAACTCATCTAAAAAACACCTTTAAGCAATTTGTGCCCATACCCCTTAACTCTTACGTATATTTTTGTGTAGCCTTGTATATAAATTATAGCTTTTATATACACCATATACTATGCATAAATATAGTGAATCACAAAAGCGCATATCTATATTATAAAGGACAAACATATCTGTGCGTAACGCATACGTCATTCTGCGAATGGCAACACTTTGAAATTTGAAATGAAATTTCGGTTTTGCAATTTTTGCTATTGCAAATTTTTAAACTTCTAAACATCCCACATTTTATATTTTTACACCGTCTTATACAGAAAAATATGTACTTTTAAATGCAATTTGTTTGAAAGCTGCATCTCAATTTATTATCGAGATATTAATTTTTTTATAGTTTTTAATACCAATTTTCTAATTGTGGCAACTGAAGTACTTCATTTCTATTAAAAGTGGTTTTGTTACGTTTATTGATTATATTCTTACTGATGCCATTTTCTCATTACAATTAAAAATATCTTTTTTAAAAATTTGAACAGAAAAGGACGTTACGCTTTAAAAAAGGCACAATTTCCCTGATGATGCTGTTATATTTCACTATTTTTTCATTCCGCTGATATTGAGTTTGAGACAATAGGCAAAATATTTCAGCGACTGAAAATTACGTCATATTTAAAAGAAAACGATAATTTTATTTGATAAAACAAGATATTTCCCCTTGAATATGTCTAAAAGCTATAAAACGCTGGAATTTTTACGCGCAGATACAGAGATTATACTAAGACCTCAAATCGCGAGTGGGAATTTTCACATGGAATGTTGTAATAGTTGACAAACGAGACTTCAAGCTTGAAAATATATTTATTAATAACCCTATTTAAATGGTTAATATGGATGTGAAACGTGGAAATGACTTGATTCGGTTTAGATTTAAAGGGGGGGGGGGGAATTCTATGATTATGTGAAGGTGAAATCATTTTTGCTGATTTTTCATTCCGCAATACCAAGCATTAATTGATAACTTAATCAAAATTACTTATTTGGATTATACTAGGGGGCTCGGCCCCCTACGAGCTACGCTCGCCAACCCCCGTGTAGACACCGCAGACTATAAATGCACGCTAATTTGATCGGCTTTAAAAAGATTTCGAAAGATTGAATTATAATTTAAAAAACAGTGGCGATCTCCCTATAAACGAATTTCTATTCATTTCTCTTTGATTGGGGAATTTTAACGCCAAATCCGCTGCGGTACTACTTGATTATCCAGTCGACCAATTTCGCCAAATTATATAAATCGCCAAATTATACAAATTGGCATAATTTTAATTTTATATAACGAAAGAACAAATAAATTAGTACAACATTAATAAAAATACAAATAAAACTTCGAAATAAAAATAACTTGATGACGTAGACACGTGTAACAATATTTCAAAATTAGCTAATATAAAAGGAATTAAGTAAACAGAGTCTTTGTCTCCTGGTATTTTTTAACAAAGCGAAAAGAAAGTTCTTTTAAATGAGACATTTTAAATTAATCGTTTTTAATCTGACGTAATTTTGACCAAGCTATTATTTCTCTTTTAAATATTCATGTAAAAATAATTTTATTAGAAAGAAAATATTATTTGCGCTTTGCTAACAAAAATAGTTGAAAAGATCCTCTCAAAATATCAAATAAATGTCTAGCGCATTTTCTAAATTAAAGCTGTTTTGCAATATTTTGTGTTCATTTTATGTAATAACTGTAATGTGACGTAAATATGACGTAATTTCTCCTATTTAAGAATTCTAACGCATGTTAATGAATTTATTAATTTACAAGATCCTTTCTCTTTTAAATTTCACGTGTATACTTTTTATGACGTAATTTTTAATAAGTTCCTGCTTTTTGTACATAATTATTTAATTCTAATTCCAAATGATTTTTTCTGTTTATATTAGTCACGTGTAAATAATTTTTTAATTTGAAGCAAACATTATTGTTTCCGTTGTTTATACAGGTGGCAACAGGTTAAATTAGTACAATTTTCTAAAATAAGTAAAAAATATCTCTCGAAATGCTGAAAGTTCTAATTTAAAATAGAAATGAAACTTCGAAAAATGAGTCAAATTAAAAAATTAAATAAATTCTGCACACCGGAAATTATAACGTATAAAATGATCTAAAAATTATTAAATTCTGATGTATAGTTTTTGCTCCTATAAAACTTTTTTAGTGGAACGACTTTGTCCAACTTTAGCATTAAATATCTCTTTAAATAATTCTTCGATTTGAAAACTGTCTGCATCAGCGTGTTTATCAAACATTTCTGTATAATACTACCGATTTTCATATTTTTGTATGCATTATTTTTCTTAATATTACCGAAGAAAGACCTCCGGTCACAAAAAATTCAAAACCGGCGGCGGCGGCGGCGGTGACAGCAGTAGTTACTTTTTTTTAGAATAGAGAGATGCTACTGATTACGTATATGAATAAAGTTTAATTTTTCAATAATTTTAACAGTTGAAGTTTATGAAAAAAGTATTTTGTTAATTTTAGGTTAAAATATGTCTTTGGAGAGTTAAACTAGCAAGTGTAAGATGGATTTTTTATTCTAATTATTGTTGTCGATGTATTATAAATTTGATGCACCATTTCCTTTGTAAACATTTTCTTTCGTCGAAATTCGACGGGGTCCACCTCGTTATAATTAAAAATGCATTTCCAGCAATTATCGCTAATGAACAGTACAATATCAACTTTTATAAATATCATAAATTATAAATATTTTTTATAAATATTATAAATATGAAATTTTAAAAGTATAGTAAAGCAGTTTAATTTATAAACTTGTTATCAGGCATGAAAAACACTTTATTTCAATGCTTAACTGTCATATTTTATTTTTTAATGCGAAGTATCGAACGTGTATCAAAAACGTAGAAAATGAGTTTACAATCGAAGAAAATTTAATAACTGATAACTGAATGTCTACAATTAAATGTTTGATTAAAATCACGAACAGCAAAAACGTGCTTGCATACAATTAAAAAAAATAAATATACCAATTTGAAAAACACTATATAATTAGTATTTATAATTGTACTATTAAACAACAACAAAGTACAATAGATGAATTAAATGTATTGTTAGATTTAACAAATTCTCAAATATCTCTCCATATGTTATACAAGGAATTCCTGTTATTTTATAATTTTGGCAAATGTTAAATCTGAAAACATTGATATGAAGATTTAGGATTTTAAATAATAATTTAAAATATTATTAGCAATGAAAAAAAGTCTTTCAAAAGTTTCACTACTATAGTATGTAAAACGGCATTTTCCATTCAGTATAATGTTAATTTCTAATCTGAAAAACAATCACAGATCAGTCTCTTTCTATAGGTATAATATAAAACTATTTAACTCCTCTTACCAAATATACAAAACAGGAATAAACAATTTAAATTAAATAAGACTTACTTTTTGAGCTCCATAAATTAATTATTAATATCCGTGTGTATCCGAAAATGGCGACGTCTTTTTCTTCCATTAAAAAAAGCACACGCAAAAGCTTACATTTTAGACTAGTAACTTACCGCATCTGTTAGAACAAAAAGTTCTCTGTTTACCCTGCGGTATCGTGGCAGACGATTTGGGGCAGGTGTTAATTTATTTCTTTTTATATAAACAGATATGGAACTTATATGTGCAATCATTTTATGAGACTGTCTGTATTTAAATTTTTGTATTTGAAGAATTTTCCAATGTATCTTACCTTTTCTTTTTATCAGTTTTAACCCCCCCCCCTCCCTTTTTCTAAGTAAAGATTGTTTCACACATAATAAATACAAAATATCTTCCTAAAAATAAAAATTTATAAATAAATATCGAGGATAAAAAAAATGTCTTTGTCAATCGTCATTCTTTTCATGTTAATTTCCTGTAGAACTATTCGTAAAATAACTTTTTTTTTAGAGTCATATCTCTAAAACACAAATTTGAAATACGAATAATAAATTATATCATGGGTTTTGCATAAATTTTGTATTACTTTTTTTTATTCAGAAAATGCTAATTTTATTTTAAAAGTCTGAAAGAAGTAGAATTTTTAAAAAAAATAGTTACTTAAAATAGGTACACTAACAGGAAAAAATATGACTTGAATGCAAATTATAAAGCAAGAAATGTATGTATGACTAAACTCTGAAGACTCTTTCTAAGTGCTCATTAAAACCTGCAGACTTAACTATAATAGAAATTTTTTAGTTTGAAGCCACAAAAGTGTTTCGAATACCAGTGGTCGGTAAAAATAAATTGAAAATTTTCCTTCCTGCAAACTAAATATGTAAAGTGTATATATTTAATATTCCTAATTCTAAATATGTTATTTCTTATTATAATATTATCTTCTTTCTGTATTATAATTTCCGAGAAACACTTTTATAATAATAAGAATAAGAGAAGGATTATTATATTAAATTGCAATACTAGATAAAATTGAAATCTTAAAAAAAGTATACTTTCACAGTCTTAGATATCAAATTGATAAAATATAGCATGAAAATCTAGTTTGTTGATACTTGTACCGTGCATTT
The DNA here is from genome assembly GCA_963932465.1 of Maratus speciosus. Classification (NCBI taxonomy): domain Eukaryota; kingdom Metazoa; phylum Arthropoda; class Arachnida; order Araneae; family Salticidae; genus Maratus; species Maratus speciosus. Next base: position 2,964 of record CAWVRF010001005.1, on the reverse strand, counting down.
TCCTTTACAGCCCCCCCCCCACCACCACCACCATATTTTCGTGTCTGAATTTACTACTTGCTACCCACTAATATATTTTCATTCCTTATGTCGCTGTAGCTCGGGCCTTTTTAAAACAGTTCTCTTCATTTTCAAAGATTTTTGAAGTTCGTATTTTTCTCACACTGTGACTTACAATATGGGGGGGGGGGGACTGTTTTTTTGTGAGTGTGTCGTGACCTACGTTACATGCAGTGACATAACAATTCTTTTTTATTGCCAGAAAAATAAAATTTTACAGTAACAACATGTTTTGAAGATTTTTTGTAATTTTTTAAAGTTTTCTAAGAAGTTCACATCTCATTTACAATGTGACATCTCTGAGTGGTGGCATTTCGGTCACAGATGTGACGTGACTACAGTGACTCACAGTGACGTCACAACGACGTCACTGTGACCATGCATGCTATGAGGGAAGGATCATTTTACATAATTTAATAGACAACTCTATAGAGCAACTTATTAAAAAAATCTAGTCAAATATCGTAAAAATTGAAAAAGATATCGGCATTAGAGTGAGAAAATTTTTAGTTGTTCTCTATAAGCAGCTGAATGATAAGGGATTTTCCACAAATTGTCATTTTTAATTTTAATTTTTTATTGAGGCTTAAGTTCTTCTTGGATAACCACCAGAACGAGCCTATACCATGATCAAAAGAAGTATAAAAATCGAAGCATTTTTTTCCAAATCTACTCGTTGATACTCACTAAATACTAACTTTTTTCTGAAAGTCAGTTAATAAAATTTGGCAATTTGTGTAAAATCCCTTATCATTCAGCTGCTTTTAGAGAACAACTAAAAAATTGCTCACTTTAACGCCGATATCTTTCTGAATTTTTACGATATTTGAGTAGATTTTTTTAATAAGTTGCTCCATAGAGTTGACTATTAAATTATGTAAAATGATCCTTGTTATCGTTCGCGCATGCGCCGATAAAAAATATTTCATGCAACTGCTCATATTTCCTAAAATATTTAACATATTTATATTCCAATTGCACTATATTGTTTCTAATATATTTTATCAATTTGTCTGAAATCGGCGTTAAATTTGGTTGAAAACCCTGCATGTTATAAGCAAAAAGCATGCAAGAATTTTTTTATTTTTTTAAATAAATCGCTATATTTTTATTAATATACATGCTATTCTTACACAAAAAATACACATATTGCACAATGTCTGTTTATTTATATTCGGTAGCGGTAGATCATTTCGTGCATTTTATTTTACAGGGTGATCACAAGTATTATTTTTTTATTTTCTGTTGGCCCCCTAATTGCCCCCCTTAACAAATCGACCTTTCTAAATATGAGTTCATACCTGTTCTTTTTAATCCTGAAATTCCAGAAGAATCTGTTAAGTGTATTTCTAAATATTCTACAAAATGTCTAAAATTGAAAGTTGCCGGTCATTAATGGCTATATAGTGTATTTTCGAGATTTAGAAAATCATTTATTGATTAGAATATTTTGAAGACCCTAAATATTAAGCTTCTTAATTTTCTTCACTCAGTAAAAAAAGACAAAATTTTGGAAATCTAGGAAAATGTAGTATAACGATGAACTTAAATATATACAAAAACCTCTTTCGAGTTACCAACTATAAATCAGAAAAGCCTCCTTTATCTTGAGATATCTCATAAACCAACATATTTTCGAGATTTAGAAAATCATTTATTGTTTAGAATATTTTGAAAAACCTAAATGTTAATCTTCTTAATTTTCTTCACTCAGTAAAAGAAGACAAACGTTTGGTAATCTAGGAAAATGTAGTATAACGATGAACTTAAATATACAAAAATCTCTTTCGCGTTACCAACTATAAATCTAAAAACTGTCCTTTATCTTGAGCTACCCCAGAAGCATATATATTTTCAAGATTTAGAAAATTATTTAAAAAATCAAAGATTCTTTTGCTGCCCTGATTTTCGAAACGTATCCGAGTAGTTTTGCAGTAAATTAATCAGTTTTCTCAACCATAAATGGTAAACAACCAGTGTATGCTACCTATTCTTAAAAAAATTAGTCAGTCAGCATCTGAATCGTCTTCCTTAGTCTTTAACAGGTGGGCAGTTTATGCTTTCGTATATTTAAAATATATCCTCGGGAAATTAGTAATTTTAAATTTTTTCTGTCTGCTCTTCTTAAGGCTATTCTCAAATTCTAAGGGTCAACTTTTTGACATAAGTTTTAATTCATTTTTGTTCGGAAACGCATGACACTAGAAGGTGATGTTATTCATAAACTATGTCATCGAAATATGTTTTTTTCGTTTTTTTTTTTTTTTTTTCTTTTTTTTTTTTTTTTTTTTTTTTTGTAAACGCAATAGATCTTTCAGAAAATACTGTCAAAGTGGGCATTTTTGAACTGAACATCCGAACGAATGAAGAAAATCCAGTCAGTAAGGGGAGAAAAATGCCGGTCCCGTGATCAAAATCGCTTATAACTCAATAGCTAATTTATTGATCAAAATATGGAAAACACAAGTTCCATTCCAAATCGCTTACATGGTCAGGCTTTCCATTTTTATATCTTTTCGTTAAAAAATGAATTTGTAAATGTGTCAAAACATTTTGCGCTTGTTGAGCAGAGCGGTTGAGAACATCTAATTTTCTTAGTTGTCAAAGTATGTAATAAAATATTTAATACATTTTATACTAAATTTGTGTGAAATGTTAAAATCGTACTAAGAGTTCGCCAAATTTTAACAATTAAAATATTAATTTAAGCATATATTTCAGAAATATTTCGATAACTAAGACATAAAAAAATCTCTTAAGAAGAGTTCAAACTAAAAAGGTAAAAAATATGAACTTTCTGAAGATATATTTTAAATATATGCATGCATTCTATGCCCATTGCTTTAACATTAGTGAAATGAATTCAGACGTTTGACACACTTAGGTAAACATTTTTGTGTTTAA